>JAOBYE010548859.1:16802-27553 GCA_025403585.1 Parazoanthus swiftii
ATGCTGTTTGTAAGCACTTGACCTCACAGCACAAACGCTGTTTGTAAGCACTTGACCTCACGGCACAAATGCTGTTTGTAAGCACTTGACCTCACAGCACAAACGCTGTTTGTAAGCACTTGACCTCACGGCACAAATGCTGTTTTTAAGCACTTGACCTCACGGCACAATTGCTGTTTGTAAGCACTTGACCTCACGGCACAAATGCTGTTTGTAAGCACTTGACCTTACGGCACAAATGCTGTTTGTAAGCACTTGACCTCACGACGCAATGGCTGTTTGTAAGCACTTGACCACGCGGCACAAATGCTGTTTGTAAGCACTTGACCTCACGGCACAAAGTGCTGTTTGTAAGCACTTGACCTCACAGCACAAACGCTGTTTGTAAGCACTTGACCTCACGGCACAAATGCCGTTTGTAAGCACTTAACTTCACGGCACAAATGCTGTTTGTAAGCACTTGACCTCACGACACAAATGCTGTTTGTAAGCACTTGTCTTTACGGCACAAATGCTGTTTGTAAGCACTTGACCTCACGACACAAATGCTGTTTGTAAGCACTTAACCTCACGCCACAAACGCTGTTTGTAAGCACTTGACTGTACAGCACATGTTTATCTGGAGTTGGTTGTACACACTGGCTGCTAATGCCTGTGATAAGTCCACGGCGTGCTTCTTACCCAAATACAGTATGCTGGCACGTGCAAAAGAGTTTGCTAAATCCCTCTTGGCTTATCCATAGCACTCTTGGCTTCAGCCTGGTGCATTACGCAAGACTACAGTCACTGTAATCAGTTGCTTTGTGCTTGCTGTGTTTATCGGCTGTATTCAGCTCAACTAATGAACTCGCTCCGCTTGATTCAGCTCTAAACAGCCAGTCACCTAACTTGCTTATAATGTTAGAAGTTCAATGGACGGAAGGTCTTGAGTTCAGCACCTCAAGGGTTTGGGTTAGTCTTTCAAAACCTGGAAAGTCGGAGTTTCGATATTCCTAAATCCAGGGCGGGAAGCTTGCTGATCATGTCTGTGCATGAACGAAGTAAAATCACATCGTCGATTCATTGCAAACGATTTTATGATTCATCAATGTTTGGGACATTTTCAGATTTGATCGTGGATTTTCATGGAAATGAAAGTTATTAATTTTTATTAAGCTATGTGTATAGACTCTGCTGTGCACTTGTTTCTTCCCTGCAGAAGTCTTCTATCATTTCCACCCTTTTGTCATTCTGGTCTACAGTCATTGTGATTGTCAAGACACGTTACTTGTCACACTACACATATAGTAAAAGGTGATGTTATTAACTTGTTCTTACTGCAGTGGATGTTCCATGATGTTACGTGACAAGTTTGTCTCGCGTTACGCAGTGGGTGTTGTGTGATAGCTTTATCTCACCTTGCACAATGGGTGTTGTGCAGTGGTTTTTCCACAAAAGGTGTCATGTGACTGAGTTATTGTGTAACCGGTTTGTCTCACGTTACACAGTGGGTGTCACGTGACTGATTTACCTCACCTAACACAATTTGGGTGTTGTGTGACTGATACAGTGGGTGTGGCAAACTGATTTATCTCACGTTACACAATGTATGTTTCGTGACTGTGGTTTCTCACCTAACATTCTCCTTCTCCTCAAGGTGCACGTAACGTAACTGCAGACTCACAAGCTATTGAAGTCACACATTCAGCTGTCACGCTATTCCCGTCCATGCCTTCGCGCGTGACAAGAGTTTGCACAGGGATACTAACAACACTGAGATATCTCAGCACCAGCAATACAAATATTATTAATGACACAGGCCTTCCAAGCATACCGTTTTCCCCATCGAGCATTGGTACAAGTTTCCTGCTGTCAGACACAACCAAACTTAAGAGAACGCTTAGTGTAATAAAAAGCTCTGCCAGAAAAGCCACAGTCACCGCGTTATCTTCTCTGACAAGTGCTGTTCCAAGCATGGTACCAAAAAACTCTAGTGCAGTTGTAGCACCTCTTAGTACAACACGTTCAGTGGCTAGAAATGGATCACATTCATTGATCACGGCGTCGACAGTTCGTTCTTCCATTTCCTCAAGTTTTGACTTGAGTACTGTTACGTTCAGTCTAGGTGAACATGGAAGCTCTGTCAGCGGAGCACGAACTTTGTCTGTGAATGAAACAAAGCCACTGGTCACAGTCTTCTCCAGCATGTCCTCTCCACAGTTCAGAACTGATACAAGTACCCCGACTACGAACACCTTTTTCCATACGATTCCTCTTAACAAAACAAACACACAAACTGTAGTTGTAACACGCACAGTTGACATTACTGAGCTTGCTACGTCCTTTATACCAAACACAGCTAGGCTCGCTACAAAGTCTCCCAATACAACGGCAGTCACCCAAGTTGTGAATGAGAGAACTTCAACTCCAGGGAGCATATCAACTGTCTTGTCAAGCGTTGATGCAAGCACGAGCGAACTCGTCAGTATACGTGGATCTTTTATATTTTCAATGCTTACAACAAACGTGGCTCCTAGTTTATTCCTAGCATCAAGTGTTGAGACCAGCTACAGTGTGAGTGAGTCCAGAAGCAGTATACCTACTCGCATACTGGCCACAGCACCGAGTGTATTAAGTATTGAGCGGCAGTCCAAGTCAATTTCATCGACACCCGTACTTAATGAAACAATGAGTGAATTGTCTACAACAATCTCTCGGCAGTCATCACTTGTAACAGAGGAGAAATCAGCTGACGTTACGGTGGTGACATTGCCAACTCAGAGCTTGATATATGTCACGAAATCCAGCTTGTTACAGTCGTCAGCGACAGTAACAACCTTGCCCGGTTACAGTGTTGGACGAATTTCAACAGCCCCATCCGCGCTGAGATCAACAAGCTCCCAAGACTTTTCTTTGACACATACAGAAAGCTCCTCTTTACCATCAGTTAAAAGTGCACTCCCATCGATGAGTTTCACCACTGAATCACCGTCGCTGTCCACAGATTCTACTGAGCGGGCGTTCAGTTCTGCTACCCCCAGTCCGACTTTACCTCGTACTACTAGAGCTCCTCTGAAGAGAACAACGGTCTCCACACGGTCAGCGGATATCACCAGGAAGAGTATGATACGCATTAGTAATCTTCCTTGCCCTTTCCTTTCCTTTACTTCACTACTTAACTACATAATCTGACATGGTCATCGCCTTTGCACATCTGTACATACATTGCACTTCTTAGCTTCTTAAATCTGTTTCGCTTTGTTTCGCCAATAATCTTGAATAATGAAAAAGTGGTAAGTCAGTTAACAAATTTACAACGACCTGTTATTTGACGTAAGTTCTAACCAAAAATTATGTCCACTTTGCCCAAAATGTGTGTTCTAGGAAAAACACAGTACCCAAACTTCAAAGCATGTTGGGAATTCTAGGATCGTCCCATAATCCCATGCGTGCTTAATATTGCTCTTTACAATTATTAACAGTTTCTTGAAAAGGCTAGTTGTGCACACAGGGTAATAATGTCATTATCAATGTTTTCGTTGTTGGTCAACCAGCAAAGTCGAACCTTCATTCTAGAATCAATTTGGTTTGAATCTTCCGTCAATTGCATGTTTACGTTTCAAACAGAGCCGCAATTTCCGCCAGATTTTTTGAAGGGGGAGGGGTGGTGGTGTTGAAGGGGGAAGGGTGGTGGTGTTGAAGGGGAAGGGATGGTGTTGTTGAAGGGGAAGGGGTGGTGGTGTTGAAGGGAGGAGGGTTGGTGTTAGTAAAGGGGAAGGGGTGGCGGTGTAAAAGGGGAAGGGGTGGTGTTGTTGAAGGGGAAAGGGTGGTGTTGTTGAAGGGGAAGGGGTGATTTTGTTGAATGGGAAGGGGTGGTAGATTGAAGGGGGAGGGTTGGTTTTATTAAAGGGGAAGAGGTGGTGTTGTTGAAAGGGAAAGGGTGGTGTTCTTGAAGGGGAAGGGGTGGTGTTCTTGAAGGGGAAGGGGTGGTGTTGTTGAATGGGAAGTCGTGGTAGATTGAAGGGGGAGGCTTGGTTTTATTAAAGGGGAAGGGGTGGTGTTGTTGAAGGGGAAGGGGTGGTGTTGTTGAAGGGGAAGGGGTGGTGTTGTTGAAGGGGGGAGGTTTGGTGTTATTAAAGGGGAAGGGGTGGTGTTGTTAGCACGGAATGTACATGTCTGCAATTTTTGAACCGTGGCTTGTTACCGCGTGCACTCATTCCAATGTTCAAACTGAATTTTATCTCTCCCTTATAGGTTCTGCCATCCTGTCATCAATCTTTCCAACTGCCATCAACGTTTCAGCGATTTTTACTTCGACGTTAACAGTCATTCCCACATCCATTGGCCCAACATTGGAGCCCAGTACTGGGCCGACCGTGCCTCCAAACAATAGACCAGAGAGGCTCAACGATATCGGGCGCTTGGAAGCCAAAGTTGGAAAAGCTTTCCGCTATGTCGTACCACGTGACACTTTTCACGATCCTGAAGACGGGGACACGAGAAATCTGAGTTTGTCGTGCAGTTTTTTGCTCAAGGGGACGATACCGAGCGATTATTGGATGCAGTTTGATAGCAAACGGCAAGAGCTGTACGGTCTTCCTTTGGCTGTCGACCATGAGACATACTCGGGAAAAGAAGAGTACGAGAGGTATATTCTAACTGCCCGTGATAGCCGGGGACTGACAGCACGCGACGTGTTTCAAATTGTCATGGTTTCTGTGACAGATGCAGTGACACAGCAACTTAGTATTAGAACTTCGAATAACTACTCTGTCTTCACTAGCAATGTCACACAACGGCTTGACCTAGTGGATCGAATAAGAACCTACTACGGTGATAGTGACGCCTCAGCAATACGGTTTGTATCTGTCACGCAAGGATCGCTTGTCGTGACATGGACAAACGATACACTCCCCAACGACAGGTGTGACAAAGAAGCTGTGCAACGGATATCCTCCAAAGTGATTTCAGCAGATGGTGAAGTCAATCAGGCGTTCAGGGATGCCTTAGAACCAGAATTTCCCATTCAGAGCGCGAGAGAGGAACGATTTGGGGTTTGTAATGTATCGCAAACCTTCCCAACAATCCCAGCACGTGGTCAGCGGTCGGCCTCCGAAACAGACATGTGGTTAAAGCACGTGCTTCCGGGAGTCCTGGTCGCAGTGCTTCTCCTTCTGCTTGTTTTGATGCTCGTAGTTTATCTGAGGAGACGTCGACCAAAACCATCAAACCCAGAGAAGGTAACTTATAGAAAGCGCAAACCAATCGTCTTGGGTGAAGAGATTGAGCTGAAAGCGTTACCCGCCAAACCACTTATTCTCCCGGATGATGACGTCAGCTGTCCGCCATCTTACTTGTCGGAGACCTCGCTCGACAAGGCCCCTCATTACGAGTCAGATGAGGAGGATGAGGAAGACTTTGGTAAAAGAACTCCCTCCATAAAATATGAACCCCCTCCACCATTTTATCATACTTTTGACAGTCCGCGGAACACACCGCCGCCCTTCTACAGATTGCCTCCTTCGTACAAATTTTAGAATCTATTTTCAAAATGGCTGCTATCTAAACGGTTTAGAAAGCCACAGCCTGCTTAGCTGGCCGTTGTAGTTTTCCCTATCTTAAACGGTCGATGCCATTTCGAACAACAGTACGTTTTTCATGAAGAAGACAGAGTCGTAATCGCGGAAAACACAATTTATTTTCAAAATGGCTGCCATCTTATTGATAGGCAACTCACAGCCTGCGTAGTTCGGCGTTGCAGTTTTCCCTATCTTAAACGGTCGATATCGTTTGCAACAGTCGATGCACTTTCGAACCACAGTACATTGCCGTTTTGGTGAAGAAGACAGGGTCGTAATCGCGGAAACACAGTTGCTTCGAGCCCTAACCCAACCCCAAACTCTAAAAGAAACCCTTTTAAATAGAAGAAGAAAAGAAGCGAAGTGAAACGAAGATAACAGTATTGAAGAGCACTGTTAAACCTTGGACCGCTAGCATTCCAGTCCTATACATTACTACTAATACGCCAGCAACTCATTATTCTGCCATTCATCATTTTTACTGCCTTTATGTTACAAATGACATCGACCTTTTGCGAGAGGGAAATAATTCAGTAGTATGTACCTGTGTTGTTTGGTTTCCTCATTTGTCTCATCTCCTTGATCAGAACACCGAACAATGCAGGCTAGTACGCCAGGCACTGCAAATAGAGTGGCGCCTCGATTACGTCACTAAAGTGCTCGCAAGGGTTGGAGTTGAGAAGCGGACAAACACGCGTCTCTGTAGGAGCCAGACACGCGATCAATTATCACGAAATTTTTTCTAGTTCCCGCTGTTTTCGTGTTTAGTTCTTTGAAGTCATATCTAAAATTGTTCAAAAAAAATTGTTATTGATTGCGTGTTTGTCTGAATAACAATCCCAAAGAGCAATGAGCTCGTTTGCAATTCAAAGCAAGTCAGAAAATTGCATCGACTTGCGTCCAAACTTGATTCGAGCTCGTTCAAAGTTGTTGAAAGTCAACACAAGACGCTGTAAGTCGATAACCGAAGTAAGCTGAGGTGGACAGTGAGTTACCAACACTTGCAAACCCGTGTGGCCATCCTTTACAAGAAGTGGGCAACAGAGCCCTGCATCAGGATAGTTTGTAATCTACAATCAAATAATCCGTTAAGATCAATGGAAGTAATGCGAGAACCGTAATCAGAAGATTTTTGTTGTAGATATCAAAATTGCAGATGGCAAGTTCAAAAACTTAAAGTTAAAACTTTTCAACTGTCCACTTCAACCTCTCGATGAAGAAAATGAAAAAGCTCTAACCTGCACTTCAATAATCTTTTGAACCACCACAATGTAACACAATGTTCTTTCAAAACCTGGAAAGAACATTGTGCTACAACTACTTTATCTTCATGGATTTTAAATCGGAAGGAAATAAATTATTTTGGTTTGGAGACACGCTGACTTGCCGCCGTCTTCAAAATGCTCCGAAAGTCTGACGTTTTCCTAAAACTTCGCACAATCTTGAAAACAAAAGCAAAGATCAGTTCTCACGCCACTTCCGTTGACGATCAGCTACGAAAATTATGTGTTATTCCAAGAAGTATTTGGTAAATAGATCATGTGAGTTTGCATTGCTGCCTTAAATTGTGTTTAGCTTCAGAGTTCAAAAGTGCTATCTTTCAATTTTAATAAGAGGACTGAAATACCTCTTATTGTTTTGTAGAGTCGAATTTTAAATCGAAGAAATTGTAAATTTTTATGTACATAGAGTGAATATACGGAAGGAGAAATGTCACCTTAAATAAAGTACAAAGTACTAGGAATGGTCTTTATGTTTTTTAAATAGTCGCACCTGTTATGAGACGTCGGGAAATCGAATTATTAGAGAGCTTAAGCAACAAGGACGGGAACGTCGACGAAGACGGCTGCTGAATTTTTAATTTTCCGTTTTCCCTTTTGTTTGTATAACTCGCTCCTTTCTTCTTTGTTTTACCTGAAGGTGTATAAATTTGAAAAATCAAGAGCTTTAATTTTAAAGCTGCACGAAGATTGAAATTATTTATACTCTAACGTTCACGTTCTCTACAAAACTCCAGAACTAAACTTTTCACGTTCTGTTTCTAAAGACAACGACGTAAATAAGGCCAGCTGGTTGTATTCCAACGTGAAGTTATTGTACTCTGTAATTAAGTCCATTGTTTTGCAACGTTCTCGTTGACGTTTCCGTCCTCTTTGCTTAAGCTCTATTAACGCTAAAGGGCAGACCTTCCCCTCTTAATGCGCACGTCATTTTGTCCATTTTTATATACAGTGAAACCATCTAACTTGCAATCGCGGAACTGCAGCACGTTGCTCAAATATGATTTCTATTTCGATATCACAGTTGTATTTAGGTTACTTGTCCAACTGGAAAATTAACCTAAACTGGCAACCTGATCCCGGTGGATGCGCCTTGAACTTTTTTCCCTTGCTGAAATAATTAAAAAAAAATTCTCTTTTCTCTCTTCATTTCAAAATGAAGGAATATCACATTAGCGTAAATCACAAAACAGTGTATTTTAACAAATAATCGTGATATAGATAAACAATCCGGTAAATTCTTGCTTGCCTTTTTTTGAACGAGCACTAAGGTTTCATTTCCCTTCTACTTTATGTAAGCTGGTTTTTTATCCCTTCCCAAACGCAGTTAACAAGTAAGATCGAAGTATTCTTTGCTTCGGTCTATTTCAAAATTACCAATTATATAGCAGGGCACGAGTCAGGCTACAGCGTAGCTTCTTGTTAATAATATTTACTCACAGCGCGACGCGCAAAACCGTGGCCAGAATGAATTTTAGTATACTTTGGTTTGGACCCACCCAATCAAGAGTCCCCGTTGCTGACAGACTTCATTCGAAAACTGATCCGACACGCCTTCATTGTCTCGCAAGTAACCACACTGAGGTTTGATTGGTTGACTCCCAACAAGTAAACAGAGCGTTACTGTATAACCAAGTGACCACGGCTTGATGCGCCGCGCAGTAAAGAAGATACTAAACAGATAATTTTACATGTTTTGCTTCCAGATCCGGAAAGATAAATTACATGTATGAAGAAACAACACAAATCGCGTATCTAATAAACCGTAA
Organism: Parazoanthus swiftii; assembly: GCA_025403585.1. Lineage (NCBI taxonomy): Eukaryota > Metazoa > Cnidaria > Anthozoa > Zoantharia > Parazoanthidae > Parazoanthus > Parazoanthus swiftii. Next base: position 25,410 of record JAOBYE010548859.1, read on the forward strand.
AGAACCGAAAACAACCCCTTCCCGCGGTAAACATGGGAGTGTTTAGGTCAATGCATGTCAACCACAAATCCCTTCTTGTATCCCTTGTACCACCCCCCTGAAAATATGTCCATGAGCATATAATTGGTTGACTCTTTCTCGCTCGATCTTTGTTAAATATCACAACGAAAACACGAACTTGGCGTGCCGGGGAATATTGTTAATTTGTTAACAGTTAACAGAGCGTTTTTTGTTAATTGTTAATTTGTTAACAGCTAACAGAGCGTTTTCACTCACTCCCGGGAATTCAAATGATAAAGCTTAAGGGCATGGTGGTCATGTTGGAGACCCCAAACAAAAGAAACTAGTTACAACTCCATTGTAAAAGGGCACCAAAATGGCGTCACGTGAAAGCGCTCTATGGAGCGAATTGCTATGAAACTCGGCCAGTTTCTTTCAGTATAGGTTATTGCGGGCTTACCTCAGTGTACGAACGTACCCATGACTGGCGTCATAGGGTTCCCTGAGAGGTGCACAAATGGTGTCATGAAGCCTCGTTCTATCGCCGAGTATTGGCGATACGGTGCATTTCATACTCTACAAAATTTACTTCAATTATGGGAAGTGAACTGACGTCATTAACGTGTTCGACGTCTGGTTAACGTCAGGTATATTGACCCGAAATGTTTAATTTAACTCCCATAACTAAAGCATATTTTCCAATCAATATATGAGTAGAAAAGTACAACGTATCAATATTGTCGGGGCGATTTATCGCCTTTGCCACTTGTGACACACGCCAGGCGTGGGTTCTTACACCGAGGTTTCTTTTGTCCGTTAGCCTTGATGGTCTCAAAACACAAAAGGTATTGAAACATATCTGAACAATTAACCAGTAACTCATTCTATAGCCCTTCCCAGTGTTTCTATCTGGCCGAGAGAAAAGCAAGGAGCCACAAGACAAAAAAAGCCGAAAAAGTGGTCGAGTTCTAAACTAAACGTTTTATTTCCAGATATGTCGGCTATGCGTTGCCTACTATATGGACTGCATGCATTCACTCAATCCCAGAGCAACTCAATTAGGCCAAACAAAAACGTGATCTCGGGAGAGAGATTGCCGAGTATAGCAAGCCCGGGGGGGGTACTTTAGGGTGAAAGATGTAGGGATGACCGTCGGGAAGCTCGAATTTCTACCCTAAAAAATACCTAGTGGAAAAAAAAATCACCCAAATTTCACGTTCAGCGTACCGTTTTAGCTCAAATAACCCTTAAAAACTACCAGATTTTCTTTCTGAGTGCGATTTTCGCTCAAAAATACCCCAAAAAATACCACATCGCCGATTTTATATCTTAAAAAATACGACGGTCATACCTACCATCCAAATACAGGGAGTACCCCCCCCCCCCCTTCCCGGGATAGCAAGGTTTGAGTGAGCGTGTTGATTTGGTTCATCCTCGGTTTAAGAACCCACCAATGACGTCACCTAGTCTGAATAACGTCAGGCTGGGTTCATCAGTGATGAAGGCGATAAATCCCCCCCACAACCTTGTCCCCCTTCCCTTCTTCTACTCATAGATTGGAAAATATGCTTTAGTTATGGTCACTATACCTGACGTTAACCAGACGTCGAGCACGTAAATGATGTCAATTCACCTCCCATAATTGAAGTAAATTTTGTAGAGTATGAGTGTAAGTATGCACCGCATCGCCAAACTCAGGCGATAGAACCAGGCTTCATTGCTTACACGGTGACATCATTTGTGCACCCCTCAGGGAACCCTATGACGTCAGTCGTTAGGTTCTCATACCGGGGTAAAGCCGTTGATTTAATTATAGTTAATAGAGAGAAATGGCTATGAAACTCGGCCAGTTTCTTTGTTACATGTTTTTGTTCTCCTTCTCTTTTGTACGTTGGCCTTGACCGTTCACGAAACCCAAAGGTATAGAAATGCAAATGAACAGCTAATTAGCAAAAATATTTTGGCCCACACATTGAACAAAGCATTATCCACTGTCACCAAAAACAAAGCAGCTTTGTACATTGCTCCGAGGGAGAGAACCCGCGGCATACATACATACATACATACATACATACATACATACATATGACTTTATTTATCCACGGATTTTCATCAGCTACATAATTACATTCATAATGTAAGCA
>JAOBYE010548860.1:0-12743 GCA_025403585.1 Parazoanthus swiftii
TGTTTCGAAAGAAGAAAACTGAATTGTAATTAATTTCAAAATGCTGTATTTTTATTGGATTAACACCAATGTAACTTTTGTTTCAAGGTGCCAATAAAAGAATATTCTATTCTATTCTATAAACTGCTATTCATTGTCCAGAAACGTTGCTTAACATCATTTGTTGTTATATTTACTAGCCTTAATTTCTCGATGCAGGAAAGGATCGCAAGTAGGTGAATATTTCTCATTTGTCTTGCTCGTTCGACAACGTGACGGTGGCCATTGTTATATGTCATTACATGTGTGCGCTGTTTAATAACAGCACTGCAACATCAAAATACTGGCAATTTCGATCGCATGGCATTAGCAAAACTTGACTGTTCTTAATAAAGTGTATTCCAACGCATCGTGTTACACTTTATCGTAAAAGGAGTTAAACCTCTTAGTTTTTCAAAACTAAACGAAACTTGATGAATAAGATGACGAAGTTTACCCAAGTAAAATCATCTAAAAACCAAGAAACTCTTCTTAATCGTCCGTGTTTCCTAAATACACAGGCAAAAACGCTTCACTTTCCACAACATCGTCGTCTTCGCCTTCGGTTTCGGGATCATCAAATTCTTGCTCAATGAGCGAGCCGTCACGTATCAAATCATTTTCACTTCCATCAAGAACGGTAGAAATCCCGGTGACAAGCAACCACATGACCATTTTCATTCTTTTAAGTTTTTAGGATTCAAATCACGACAAATGATTAAATTCCCGTTCAAATATATTTGATAAAAACGTGCTCTGAAACTTACAACATTGTGCGGTTGTTCCACTTGAGTGACTTTGCTGCATATGTCGCGACAAAAAAGCACCGTAAATGTAAACACACTTGAAGTAATTAGCTATTTTCTTTTGCAAGATTTGCTTCAAGTTATTAAGATACTGCCAAATCATGCACGTAGTCATTCAAAAAATAAAAATGATCTTGTTGTATCGGCTGATCGAGTTACTCCAACAATATATACCTTTAATCACTTCGCAATCCCTGCTTTACCAACATACTATACATATGATAATTGCAACTATCTAACTTGGTTAGCAGTGGCTGCCGTTAAGACGCAGTTCCGACAATGTAAACTTATATGATACCAAACTGTTTAAAAAAGATTAGAAAGTTAGTTGCAAAAGATTAAAACGATATTTACGAACTAAAAATATAAGTTTATATACTTGGGGCGACATGACCAAGGATTTGGGGCGAGATGACTAAGAACTGGGGCGAGATGACTTGGGGCGAGATGACCATGGGGCGAGATGACCAGTTACCGAATAAAATAGGCCTTTCTTAACTGCAACTTCAAGTCTGGAATTTTGCATACCAAACCTTGCGAACTGTGTTTTTGGACAGTTTTACCATCCCATAGCCAAAGTAATTGGCTTTGGCCAGCTTATTCTCTTTTTGTGAACCTTAATGTTTGTACAAATCACACAACAGACAATATCAAATAAATTATGTAAAAGTCTTTTAATATTCTTTTTGCAGCAGTTTACAGGCTGGCTACATGTATGTCAACTTTAATGTAATTATACAAATGCAAACTCCAAATATCAAATATTTCTTTGAAATTATTGTAAAACTAATCATTTGGATGAGAATTCATAATGCACAGTCAGAAGCCATGGCTCATTAGGTGCAATGTACATGTCTGATAGAGCAAACGTTCTTTTCAATCAACTAGTACATGAATTTTCAGAAATATGGCAGAAAATAAATGACCAAGTTTAATAAGTTGGTAATAAACAGTAACAACTGTGAGCCAAATCCAGAATCAGGTAGGGAGGGGGGATAAGAAACTACACTTTTTAAAAAAATAAGTACCAGTAAGATTTTGCCCAGGCTCAATGTTCTTATTTTTTCAACAAATGAGGCTCAAATGTTCTTGTTTTGTTAACTGCAATATCTTCTTTTATGGTTGAAAATCGACTTTAAAGGCCTTCCTGTGTTTACTTATGCCCAGTTTTAGTTCAAGAATGCGAGTGGAGTATATTAATTTTGTATTTAATGTGTAATGCTATGTGGGATGACTGCATGCCACGCTCATTTTGCTATTTTTTTCTTTCTTAAGTTTTTTTTTCTAAAAAATTTTTCATTTCAACCTCAAATTGTTCTTAACTTAATTTGTTCTTATTTTTTCGGGTGATTTGAGCCTCACTGTTCTTATTAAAAAAAAAGTGTATCAACCATCCGTGTTCAAAATTTCAACCAGTTTATTGCAACAATTTCCCCATTAAAAACAATATTCAAAGCTCACTGTTGTAATCAAAGTACACACTCGCTACAGAAATGTTAACCAGTCCTCTTTAATAAATTTTAATTTAATAGCTTCTGCTTCCAAGATATCCTCAAAATTCATCCTAAATTCTTGTTTATCCCAAGGGACTGATCACTGTTTTTTGTTGGGGTTGTGATGAACAGCATTTGGTTGGGTAGCAAAAACACCTTTGGCCAGTTTTACACCAAAGTGGGTTTTTTTGTACCAAGAAGCCTCGGAAAGAGATTGGGTCAAACAAGGTATTATCGACTTGTAATAAATTTTTACCAAAGGAAACTTTTAGGGTTTCAGTTTGTTTTTGGGGTGTCCAGTGCATCTTGCTCTCACTCTTGAGTACAGAAAACCCCTTGGGGCTTTATCAATAAGGAGGTACAGAAAAGTCTTAAGGTATTGAATCACATTTTATTGAAATGCAAAAGAAAAATGATAGAAGATGGAATTATCAAATGTAAAGCATGTGTCATTAATGGTTCCTAAAAAACCAGTTTTTAGTGCCGATCAGAAACCTAAGTTTATTTGTTTTATTTTAGTGACTGCAAAAATCCAGCATAGTAAGTATGTGTTAAGGGCAACCGAAAAGTAGGTAAATTACACGTCCTAAAAAAAGCTAAATTCTTTCTCAGACCAAGCAGTGTTAAGTGGAAGAAATTCTGTGACTTCCCCTGGACAGAACACCAATCCACACTGCACATAAGCCCTCGACAGAAGCTGGTACTCTGGTATCTAAATAGCCGGGTCAACTGGAACAAGTCACATGTTTTGCAAGGTCACAACACAGTGATCTGCCGGGTTTAATTTAGAACTTGTGACCTTCAAACACTTGACCACTGCACCACCAATAGATATTTAATCCTGGATATATAATAATCAAAGTTTTGAGGTACTGGGCTTGTGGCCGATGAATAAAATGGTTTTAAATTACGAAAACTGTAATAACACAAACCAGTTAGAGCTTGGGATGGAGAGATACTGTCAAAACAATTTTAATTTATTAATTAGCAATATTAAAACATCACATGTAATAGTGTTACACCTCTACTCAAAAATTCTTTAATTTCTGAGCAACATAAAAAAAAAACATTTTTGGCCAGTGAGCAACATATTCTGTTTAATTACATACTAGCTATTTCCACAAATAATTATTCATTGCCACTAATGGACATCACAGATTTGTCCAACTTGGTTGAAAGCTTAAATGTTCTTTTTGTCATTAATCTGTGTCACAGCTCTCTACATGCATTGCTGAATGATGATCTTTGGCTATGAAAAGAATCACTACTTTTAAAATCATTTTCATCTAAGTTAGGTAGAAATCAAATTGATAATGCATCCGTACAAACAGTAAAATTTTGGAAAGAGCTTATTACTGAAATGCACAGTAACAACAACAAAGAACTAGAGCCACAAAGTTTATCTACTCTATCAAATAGCCAAAGGAAAATCAACTTTAGTTAATGCACAGAGTCAAGATGGTACTGTTATGAAATGCTTCACTTCAATCAAGCAAATTGAGGCTATCTTTTACAAAAAAAAGACTTTCCTGTCCTGCAGGAAATAATTTTGTTCCAATATTGAAAAACTTTAACATAAAACTTTTGGCAGATTTAGCATGATCTCAGTGTTTACATTCTTGACTCAAAAGAGTCTAACTTCACCTTACACCAACAAATCAGCCTCAACTTTTTCGAAAGAACAAAACTAAGCCATAATTTCTTGATTAACAGACACTTTTTGTTAGTTTTTAAGTTGCATTTTATACAATTTTCATGCCAAAGCAAAAACAATTCTGTTAATACTGATGCCAGCAACGTCAAAACTTTGCCCATACCAGGTGGAAAATATTAAACTGCTTCTGTCATAATAAATTGCAGTTTAAATAACTGTAGCTATGTGTTTTTCATTTCACAAGTATTATAAAAGCACAGAGTATGCCGCACTTGAAGACCCAAACACTACTTCCTGGTCTTCAATATTCAAAAACCTTGAGAAAACTGCTATTTACATAATAAAGCAGATATTTATCAGTACTTTCTCAATACATCAAAAGCTGTATTCACAACAATTACGTCAAATATGAACGTAGTGCATAACAAATGTATGTAGTGTATATATATGTATATATATATTAGTCAAAGCATGGATGTTGATATTATAGAATGATACTTTTAGTTTCTTCTCTTACATTAAATTTAATAGATTTGTATATTAACCAACCCTTTTGCATTTCCCAAACACCAAAGAAGGTATTCTTATTCTCCCGGCCCAAATTCTTATTGCAAACTGTTGGGCAAAGTAATGTACAGGTCTTACGTCCACAAAAACAGCAAGATAAAAACAGCAAAATAACTGCAATTCTAGGCCAAATAAAATTACACCTGTTGTTTCACTTTCCACCATCAAGAAAACTCTTTGATGACCCTATCATAAAACTTGTTCAGTCTCTAAAATAGTCAACAGAAAAGTAAGTTTTATTTACTATAATATTAGCAGACTCATTTTTTTTGCAAGTCAATTATCATCTTTAAAGACTTTCAACTAAAAGTAACAGACAAAACTCAAGCATATACCTCTAATTCTCTTATAGTGCACCCCAATCCACATGTGTAATTATATTTGGCCTTGAACAGCCCCCTTGACAATAGACACTGAGCAAACACAATAAGGAAGAAAGTTGTTGGACTTATTCACTTCTGAAGACTTGACAAAAATTACCAACCACACAAAAGGCCATCAAAAACGTGAATTACTGTTGTAAAGCTTTGAATGCCATCAAAGAGAAATTGACATGATTGAATTCTTTTTTTGAACATCTTCCACAAAATGAAGATTTTAAGACTGGGCTCTTGAGGCAGCGAAACATGTAACCAGTTTTAGTTACTTTTCACAGTAGTTAGTAAAATCAATCAGGGGGATCATTTAACTACTTACTTTTATCAATAAGGAGTTACAGAATAGTAATTCATATAGTGTACTTTGATTTCTATTTTGTAACAAATTTATCCTAAAATGCATCGGTAACCTACAAAAACCCAAACTTACTAAATAAACAGGACTTGACTAAAGGCAGCCTCATTTATGTACATCAAAGTCCAAAACGAGTAGCTTTGTCTCTTCAGTGCCATTACGGCTTCCCACAGCACAAACCAGTTTCTTTTCGTCGCACTTGACTCTCCACACTACCCCTCCACTCCCCCCACTGTCCAGTTTTACAAGGTCTCGAATGAACTCCCCAGTCTGCAGGTCCCAGATTTTCACCGTTCCATCATCTGAGCTGGTGATCACAAATCTGCTGTTAAACTGCAGACATGTTACCGCACTCTGATGTTTGTTAGAACCAGCCAGGGTTTGGAGGCACTGTCCAGAGGTGATGTCCCAAATCTTGACAGTTGAATCAGCATTTCCAGAAACCAGAATATTATTTCTGAGTTCCATTCCACTGGTTAACGACTGGTGTCCAATGAGGGTGTGCATGCATTGTCCAGTCTCCACATGCCAAACGCGAATGGAGGTGTCCAGTGAGCCACTCACAATATAGGTGCCATCAAACTGGAGGGAATAAACCCTGTTTGTGTGTCCCTGCAATGTATGAATGCACTGCTCCGTTTCTGGGTCCCATACTTTCACAAGGAAGTCATATGCCCCACTTACAACTCTTCGCCCATCGTACTTCACACTGAAATAAAATGGCATGAAACAGTTAGTTCAACAGATATAACAACAGCAATCAAGAAAAAAAAAGCCCTGTGATATTATCATTGTTATAACCAGGATTACCCCTAAAAAATACCAGGTTTTCTCAAGATTTGCCCAAGAAAACCCCTAAAATATACTAGATTGCCAATTTCAACCCCTAAAAATATGAGCTCCCCCGACATCCAACTTTAGGGAGTAACCGCCCCGGGTATCTGGCACTCCTCTCAAGCTATTAAAATACTTACCACCTAACAGCTGCAAGATGACCAACAAGAACATGCAGGCAGTTACCAGTAGTAGTGTTCCACACCCGAAGAGTGCCATCCCTGGACCCACTCACAACAACATTCTCATGCATGTCCATACATCTGACAGTGGATGTGTGTCCATACAGGGTATGTATACAGTGCCCTGTCTCTGCGTTCCACACCTTTAGTGTTCGATCGGTCGAGCCACTTACGATGATGTGGCCACTAAGTTGAGATGACCAAACACCACCTGTATGCCCCACTAAAGTGCGTAAACATTTGCCTGTCAGAGCAGACCACACCTTAAGAGTTCCGTCGTCTGAACCACTCACAATTCTTGAACCTGAAAACTGAAGACATGTGATTACATGGTCGTCATGTCCTTTTAGCACTTTGGAAGGCCGAAATGGCCCTGACCGCCAGTTCCAATAGATCTTCTGTTTGACAAGATAGAGTTTCTTGTAAGGACTGGCAAGCTGATTCATATGCTGCGATGATGGATGGGAGCGTCTTTTTTGTGGCTTCACATAAGATGAGGGGTCTTCCTCTATGCCAACCTCTTGACATTTCTGTTTCCACAATCTAGAAGTCAGGAACAAGAAGCAAAAACAAGTCAGGTATGACAATCACAATTAATATCAGACTCAAAATAATCATTCAGTTTTCATAAAATAAGACCCTAACCCTTTCAAGAAAAAGTCATGCACATTTCCTACAAGAGGGAAGGAAGCAAACCTTTTTCAGCACCACGCTTGCCAGGCCAGTACATGTAGCAAAAGGAGGCCATTAGCCCCCTAAAATGTCATCTTTAAAAGGTAATTGGGATTTTGTAGGAGTTGGGTGATGAACCAAAATGAGAAAACTTAAAAGGGTTTTTCAGCTTTCTGGCTTATAATCAACTGCAAAACATATTGAGATCAATTTCCATAATTTAATCTCCACTGTTCTATGACAATACTTATTTAAAAATCCAATAACAAGAAAGAAAAATCTTCAAATGTTCCATTGTAAAGATTTCAACCACAACTTGTTAACACGATTTTGGACCACAATAAATTATACTAATTCTTTCAGCCCCAGCCATTTAATCATCATCTATCTTCTCCTCACATGATCAATTGATACAAATTAGGTTAATTTGTTGTGAGAATATAGGAACTGTTCACACACTTTCAACAAGTCAATATAAAAAGCTAAATTCTCCCAAGTTGAAAATATGGACACCATTTGGAAGAATCTGGCAACACATCTATGCCCTGTTTGGGGCTGAAAGGGTTAAATTGTCAAAATAGTGGCCATAAAACCAGTTTCCTCAAAAATTTTCCTTCTTTCATTTATTAAACTAACATGTAGATGCAGAGTTAAAAAAATAGACAGTGACCAATGCATCTGAACAATTATTGCAATCTGAAGCAAGTTTAAAACTTGTTTGCTAATTTACTAGGCACAGTTTGTTGGCAAACGCATACAGTCTGTGTCAACTACTTTCACAAATGGGCCTCCTATCTCAAAACATGATAACCTCAAGATGATAAATGTATATCCCAAGACTTGAAAACAATGCAGAACTCAGTGTGATAATTATTGCAGTTCCAGACACTTAACACAAAACAAATTTGGAATGCCCAAGGTCAGATTATATTTATTTAGAATTAGTACTTGAAAATGGAATAGTTTTAAATCATCGTAACATTTGCCAATTTCAGTCTTTTAGTTTTAAGATGGAAAAACCAGTTGAAGTTTGTTCTTAAAGAGATGCATAATGAGTATCATTTATTCTAAGTTAAAAGTACTTTTGTTCTTGTGGATAAAGGGCCAAGGTCGCCACATCACAGCACATCAGGAGATTTTTTCAGCCTATCAGCATATGCCCCATTAATCCTGCTGCTCATTCATCACTGAACCATATCCAGTGTACATATATCAAGTCTTTCTTTACTACAGTACTACTAAAGTTGCACAATATCAATGATTAAACACAGAACACTCACTAATCAATATTATCCATATGATATGTGCATTAAATCTAAATTTGATTTAACCTTTGAGCCAGTTGCAGATTTCAACTCAATCACTACAAACTAAAATTGTGTTGATTTGTTACTTACAAATTTCAGACTTTTGAACTAGTTGCCAAAAACCCTTATCACTGTGCTACATACATGTAGGCTCAAGATTGGTATCAAAGTTGTTATCAAATAGCAGTAATATATAACGAGTTCTCACTACCAAAAGAAGTTCTACCTATATGTGAAACTGAAAGTACAGGGTTAGCAATAGTTTGTTTTGGTTTGAAGCCTGGTTTTAAGTCATGGTGATCTTTCATCTGACAGTGCTTAAAGAATTTTCAGAAAACAGTGTTAAATGAAGCTCACTCCTTAACTAACAAAGAAATGCAAAGACTTTTTAATAACAGTGGGAATAAGCGATGTCCACAATTCCAAGTACATGTAATCATTTTGCTCAAAGAACTTAATATAGTAACAAAGATGTTGAAGCAAGGTAACATACAAGTTTTCTTGCTACATTTATTTGGCTGGATTTTTCCAGCCAAATAAATGTAGCAAGCCAGTTCTTCAAAGTAATTGGATTAAAATGGTATCTAGGGACAAAACCATCCAAACTGTAAAATAAATTGATCGGTCATTAGATTACACAGTTGAAGTACCCAATGGACAATTTTATTGCAGAATGACTGAGTGTATCACCTATTGGGGTAGAAAAATTGAAAAGAAAAACTAGATTCTTATCTACTGTGAAATCGGTATATATATGTAGCAACTGATATGTTTTTTTAATGACAATAATTAAGTTCTGGATAATATGTTATACACCTATCAGAGTCACTGTCCAGGGTATAACAACAAAACAGAAGGTGGAAGAACATTTCTTATTTCAGCCACAAAACTTTGGAACTATCTTCCATTTGATGTTACAACTAGCACTAGTATAGGGGCATTCAAACAGAACTATAGAAATCAAATAAACTAAGGTTATGCCGGCTAAGATAGTTTGCCTATTTCTGAACTTCTACACTGTCAGATCCTTTTTAACAATGCATTTTTTGTTAAATATTCTGTTTCATCTGATTTCATTGTTTCAAAATTATTGTATGGTTATTTATTTTTTTGTTAATATAGTTGTAAACTAGTTTTTATCATAATTTAGGAGAAACCATAGGTTTCTCAATTTCAACTGTGAAGTGTTACCCTCATAAATTTAGATCATTACTATTATAAGGGGGGACACATATAAGTAAAGCATTTAAACTCAGAGAACTTTCATTAAAATTCCTCACCCTGTGGCAAATACTTGTGATCAAATATGTGACTTATCTGCTGAAAATGTATCAGAAAGTCTGTCAAAATGGTCAAATATCCCTACTGTGAACAGTTAATTGCTGTAGAACCCCTTAAATTCCTCCTGGTTCAACACCAATATACGAGATGATGTTTGAACAGTGTTTCAAGATTTTAAGTCCATCACAGGGTTTTTGTTACACTCTTTGAGTTCAAGAATTTTTCAAAATTTGTTTTTTCCACTGCTAGTTCAGTAAACTTAAACTTGGGCACCTAGAAATATTTACTTTGAAATATATATAGTCTCTAATCAGCTGGAATGGTAGCTTCAGAGGGCAAGATACTTACAAGTTATCCTCGCAGAGAGTCTGCCAGCACTTGCATGTCTGGACAGCACGCAGCAGATCTTTGGGTTCCAGGAATGACAGCACATAAAGAGCCAGCTCTTTTGGCAGTAGTGAAATGAAGTCTCGTTGAAACCGAGGCTCAATCGTTCTCATCATGTGTCTCACAAGAGACGGGTCACTAGATTCAATAATCTCTTCCAAAGCATACTTCTGTTCTTCAGAAGACCACTGGTGGAATGTTTGTAGCCACTGCTCCAGTCCGGCTGGCGGTGGTCCACTCAATATTGAGTGCCTTCTTGCATCCACTGGGCTTAAAACCAGTGGAGTGGTTTTAATGGTCCCATAATTTTTCTGTGGCAGAAGCTTTAAAAGTCTATTTTGCTTAGAAGAGCAAAGTTTTTTTGAAGGAGATGGTAGGAGTTCTGGTTCGATTTGTTCTTCATCTGATAAACTTGTTGTTCTGTCATGTTTCTTACAATTATTCTGACTTCTTGTTGATCTACCTTTCCTGGTTCTTTTAAAATCTAACCCCTTCAACAAATGTTTACCATGTCTTGTTCTAGTCGAGCTTCTGGTTTCACGTCTCTCACTGCAACCATAATGTTTGGTTGTGGAGCAGTATAGTCTGTTCCTGTTCAGTTCAAGAAAATGCGAACCAATTCCAGCAATCTGCTTAAGATCTTCTATGGACGAAAAACCACCGGCAGCTTCTCTGAATTTGGCAATTGCTTTTGCTCTCGTCGTTCCAGCCCCCTTCAGTGCACCAAGTTCTCCAACAGAGGCCCGGTTGATATCGATGCGCCCTGAACCAGCCATGGGCGTACTTCAATAATCTCGTCAAGTCCTGTAAAAGAAAAAGACACACAAATGCTGTGATCGGCACCGGATACGGCAAAAAAAGCTTCTACTCTCTATATTTAATGAACAACAGTATTCGATGCAGTCATATGCGAAATATCTAACCAAAAACGCCCTTTCGTAATCAACCCAGATTGGCGATTAGAATTCTTGAACTGCGCTTGCAAGCCAACATATGTATATACACGCATCATATTTCTTGTCTGCTACAGCTGTTACCGCGAAAATGCTTCAAACGCGGGGTTTCGCAAGAAATGGGCATGTAAAAGACTACATAATCGGGAACAGAAAGCTCAAGATTGTGACTTTAGAGTCGCTGTATTGTTCAAATTTGTACGTTCTTCAAACCACTGGTACGGTTTGTTTCTGTTGGTCTTTGCATACGTAGCTCCAATGCACAACACGAGCCGAGCGCTACCTGCTAAAACAATTCAAGCGTTGGGCAACTGTGACACGCTCTGGTCTTCTACGACTTTTGGTCTATTCTCGAAAGAAATAAAAGTTCTTCAATCGCTGCCTAATCTAGACAGTTTTCTAGTACTTGGTAAGTTTTACTGAACAAATCACAAAGACAAAAGTGAAAAAGAAGCGACATAGCTTCTGAGTCAACAAAACACCCATAATGAAATTTCCTTTACACTTGATTTGAAAACAATTTTTACGAATTAAAAGAAACGCCAAATTTCAGATCAGATAACATATTTGGATTCGATAGTTACAATTCTAAAGTTCTGAAGTGAAATAATAACATGGTGAAGAAATTCAAACAACACAATTACACTCGACCATATAAATTTTCGCTCACGAAACACAGAATGACCGCTTGCTCAATAGCAATAATTTACCTTTGTAAAAGCCCAAGATCGAAGAAAAGTCTTGAACCAGTCGTCTTTCCTGTCATAACATTTATCTCCAATACAGCGGAGAACTTCCGACTACCTTTCTGAGGTAAGTTCAGCTTAAACTTGGCCTTTAGCCGTTGCCATCCAAGAACAAAGATGGCGCGCTTGCGGAAGTTCCACGAGGTTATTCGACGTCACACCCTGCATCGGCGAAGCTGCGTTGCGCGACGCTCGTAGGATGCCAAACTCCCTTATATGGGCAGAGTCAATCTCCAAATTTGGAACGAGAGTTTCCTGGGCGTCATATTTGTCACGAAAACTCTTCCGACTTGTGACGCGAAGACCGACAAGTGCCCGACGGAATCCGACGGGTTCACCTGGGTCACGTGATCCACGTCGCTTTGAACAGCGAACTAAAATATTTTTGTTTCTGTGGATGGTTTGCTTCAGGATTCTGGAACAATGGCTGGAGTAAGTGGAAAAGCAGATAATTACAGAAGAACATGGGATAAGGAAGAATACGAGAAAAAGGCAAAGGAACGTTTGAGAGAAGAAGACGACGACGAGGATGAAGCTTCGAGTTCACGAAATCTACCCCCAGTTAAAAGAGAGCTTCTAAAACCACGAGAATATGAAGTTGACCTCGATTCTAATCTTGGAAAGTCTATTGTAATAACGAAAACAACTCCTATGTCGCAAACTGGAGGTTATTACTGCAACGTTTGTGACTGTGTAGTTAAAGATTCTATCAATTTTCTCGATCACATCAACGGCAAAAAGCATCAACGAAATCTTGGCATGTCCATGCGAGTTGAAAGATCAACATTGGACCAAGTCAAGAAGCGGTTTGAAATAAACAAAAGAAAACGAGAAGAAGAGAAACACAAGAAAGAATATGATTTTGAAGAAAGAATCGCAGCTGCTAAAGAGGAGGTAAAATGGAAAGTTAATTCATTCTCTAACAGCAAGGAAACATTTGGTTTCCACGTGCTCCATATTTATATGTCAGAATAATGATTGCGCATGCGTGATTACAAGATGGCGTCTTGAAATCTAATTTTTAAAACAGAAAGTACCGTAGTTATTCACTTTTAAGCCGCACCATTTTTTCACAAAAACTCAAATTCTTGAACGCAAAGCCCAGCCGAGT
>JAOBYE010548971.1:0-12742 GCA_025403585.1 Parazoanthus swiftii
ACCAAGTCGAGGCTAACCCTGCAGAAATGAGTCTGTGGTCATTGTAGTCAGTGGTAACTGGGAATACGAAACTGGTCTATTTCAAACTCTATCAAACTTATTTATACTTCAGTACAACACTGGGAGTTATCCAATATAAAGAGCAAAATTCTCCTAAACTGTTCAGAATGAAAGTATAGACTAACTTGTGAGAGTTTAGCAACATGTATGTCATGCCTTGGGCTGCAAGGGTTAATGACCTTCATCAGAAGCACCAAAAGATATATAATTATGCAATACAATCATGTACTTCCTACAGAGACCGCAGTAGATCCTTTTTTTCTGACCAACTTTCATAAACTCTAATCACCAGGAGGAGATTTGGTGAACCTTATGAGCAACTATGAAATTCCTGAGAAGTGGGCCAAGTTCTATTGTGCCGAGGTGGTCCTTGCGTTAGACGCTATTCATAACATGGGGTTTATTCACAGGTTTGTTGTCAGTTGTGTTTGGTACAGTCCGAGTTTGGTGACTGACCGATTATTGCAGATTGCAGGTACAAGAATATGCCAACCAACTCCCAAATTATTTTTGTTTCTGTCTGATATTAAATTAAATATTTTGTTTTATCATACATGTAGGCAATATGACAATAATAATAATAATTATAATAATAATCAAGTTATGATAATTTAGCAAAAACATGTAATTATAGAACAATAAGAGACCATAAAAATATTGGACAAAGTTACCGGTAAGCAAAATATTATGATTTGTCAGTTGTGAGCAAGTTATTATTTTATGATACAGTGTGACATTATAGTATTTTGTGACACCCAGTTCAATAATTGTTTTATCAATCACCTTTCTATTTCTATTCTTCTTCTTTGAATTAAATTACAAGCTTGTCTACTTTTGAAAACTCTGGAAATTGAGTTTCTGCCATGGTCACATTTAAATATTATATATTATTTATCAACTGATAAATTCACTGGATTGTGCATGAGAATCCATGAGGGACACACAGTAAGGTTACATCGATATGTCTTTCTCCAACAAAATTAATTGATTTTCTGTTATGATGACCCCCAGGGATGTAAAGCCAGATAATATGCTGTTAGACAATTTTGGACACCTGAAACTTGCTGACTTTGGAACTTGCATGAAAATGGACATGGTAAGTGAAATGAACAAGACAATAATAATTGAGTGGTTTGTAGTTGAACAGTTAAATAAAAACAATTTAAAGTAATAATTGGTACATATGCTTAATCAATTTTTGTAATCTGTTTTCAGTCTCTAAGGGACCATTTACTATAATTTATACCAGAGAGGGAAAGGGGTAGAGACCAGCAAAAATAAGGGGGTCATGATATTTTTAGAGAGAAGGAGGGTCATGGACAATTTCTGAAATTTGGCTAGCTTTTATTTGTAAAATGTTTGATATACATTTATTAATAGTTTATATCACTTGACATGTCGTGATTCTAGAGTTTCAGCAGTACCAAAAATATTAAATGAATTGCAAAAAGCCCCTTATCTACAGGTGTTTTTGTCTTTGAAAAATATTTACTTGTAATTGTGCTTTTTTTACATCAGGATGGAATGGTGAGATCTGACACTGCAGTTGGTACCCCAGATTACATTTCACCGGAGGTCAGTGGTCAGAAATATGCTACAGACTTAGATCATAAGAAAATCTTTCTCAAAAGTAGTAACAGAAAGTTCTGTAAGTTTTTGTTATAGCATTTAATGCTTAGTTTGTCTACCTACAAAGCGAATTCTGTATAGACATGAGAATCTCTGTGCTTTTGGCTTGTATTCCTTGCCTTTTACCTTTGAGATTTTATCTCCCAGCCCCAGTACCAATTTGAAATCTGTTTGTTGGGTTTTAGTTTGTACTGCAACCATAAACCCTTGTGGACTTACATCAAAATAATTATTAAAAAGATTGCAATTAGTGACATTCAGTGATGTTCATGTTTGAAGGTGTTGAAGTCACAAGGGGGAGAAGGTTATTATGGCAGAGAATGCGACTGGTGGAGTGTAGGAGTGTTTGTTTATGAGATGTTAATTGGTAAGTGTGTATCAACAAATGTAGCAGAAATTGAGCTGAATTAACAATGACTTCAAGTGTAAGAGCTTATTGTTTATCATGTGCCTTTGACTAGCTATTTTTAAGACTATTTTCAAACTATCTAGTCCAGTTCATACATTTGTTTAGATCTTTTTTCCTTGTAGCTTCAAAAGGCTTTCTGGAGTCCACACACCCATTTCAAAAATGCACAAACAGCAATACCCCCGCTTGGAACTGCAAAACTATTGCATACAAAACAACCAACCGGTACTCAGGACTCTCTTAGGTTAGAGTTAGAAGAAGGGTTTGGGTCAGGTTGAAGGTTTAGGATGAGGAAAGGGATGGGCTGGTTGTTTACCAGGAACCTACATTGATTCTATAACACTAGCTAGAACCAGTCTTGTAACCAAAATGGTAAGAAATAAGCTGGGATTGAGGCAGGTGCAAAAGTCCAATTTTATTAGATGAAAACCATGATCCCTCATGATCAATACTTTGTGAGACCAAAAAGTTTGTCTCTACAGTCGACTCTAAATAACTTGACCTCAATAACTTGAACCTTGGTATTCCAGGTGACACGCCCTTTTATGCCGACTCTCTGGTTGGCACGTATGCAAAGATCATGGATCACAAGAACTCCCTTCAGTTTCCAGATGATATCGATATCTCAAGAGAAGCCAAGAACTTGATTTGCTGCTTTTTAACAGATAGGTAAGATATATAGGTTCTGTTCAGTGGCATAGAAGCTAGCTTTGTGATACTGTTATTATTTGCACAAACATGAATTTGTGTTAAATAGCTTATAACTAGATTTTTAATATAAATAATAATAATAATATTGCAGAAACATACTAAAAGTTTTTGAACCATATTCAAGAACTTGCAATGTGTTGCCAGTGGAAATGATGTGCTTAAAATTGCCTGCTGAATCTTGATACCTGATCACAACACTTTTGCATTTGTTGTTTTTGAGACTGTGCATAATTATATATAGGAAACTGTGCTCTAGTTGTGAAAGTAATTCTGATAGCTGAAACTTCTGTTTTTTCCATCAGGGCAAGCAGGTTGGGTTTGCGGGGGATTGGAGAGATCAAGGCACACAAGTTTTTTGTTAATGATCAGTGGGACTGGGACAATATTAGAGAAGGTGAGAGTTTATTTGAATTAGTGACAACAAAATACTTAGCATGCATGTACTGGATATTTTCAAGACCAGGATTCAAGAGGAACAATGAAATGTCAGTAATGAATATTTGGCAAGCTAAGTGGTATGTTTTGTTGGTTGTCTTTCTGCATCACCAGTTGATAGAAAAAGCTAGATCCTTTCTTGAGCCAAGTGGCTCATAAAGCTAGCACTTATTTCCAGTTTCTGTAGTGTTGAGTGGGTGTCAGAGAGTCTTCGAGTTCCCCTGAACATGACAATAATCCATCACAGGTTAGCCCTCAGCAGATACTAGTACCAACTGATACAGCTGTCAGCTGGAGTAAATCAAGTGAAGTACCTTGTTCAAGGTCACAACACAGTGGTTGAACTCAAGATCTCAAGGTTATGAGTCAGACACACTATTCACTTTGCCACTGTGCTGCTGCCAGTTAATGATTTGTTCAATATTTAGTCTGTGTTGGTACCAAACTCAGATCAGCTGTATTGACTCTTTAAGACCAGTAAAGCACATAGGTTATATTCTGTTTCATTTTGTTTTTTCAGCTGTTCCACCCGTTGTTCCTGAACTTAGTGGTGATGATGATACCTCAAATTTTGATGATCTTCCTGAGCCAGAGACAGGAGATGAGACCTTTCCCGACCCAAAGGTAGTGAACTCTTTTTTAAAGTTAAACCAATAAATTGTGTCACAAAAGAAAATGTCTGCTTTACGTATAACTTTTGAAACTTGACAACCATCAAATCTCTCACTTTTAGGCTTTTGCTGGAAACCACTTGCCGTTTGTAGGATTTACATTTTCTAAAGATGCCAAGTGAGTAACTTGCGATATTTTCCCTCCACTGTGCCGCCCCCAGGGGTTATCCCTTATTCATTTTGGTGGGAAGTGTTTTATGCAGGGCTGTCGTCATGTTTTTGAAGTAGAAAACTCACCTGTGAAAGCTGCTGTCATGATCAGTAGAAGTTTGCTAATGAATCTTTGTTGGCTTATAATTTAGAAATTAACTTTCATTATATATTAAATAAGTTGTTCTGTAGATTTTTATTTGGTTTATTGTTTGTATTTTTAAGTTGGTTCAAAGGATCTGGAGCTTCAGGAAAAGACAGAATGGTGAGTCTGTTTTTCTGGATTAAGTTTTTAGATGATGATAATGATAATGATTTATTTAATAATGTTAATAATAGTGATGATGATGATTAATACTTTACATGAATCTATTAACTACATGTCTGATGATAACAATAAAGATAATGGTAACTGTAACAATGACCATGACCTAGATAGTGATGACAGTATTGATTAAAACAGTAATGATGATAATGATAACTATAATGATAATGGGGACATTGACGATAATAAATGATAATCTTATGATAATAAATATTTAATTATAAAGATGATAGTTGTAATAGTTCAATTTCATATTTCATTCATATTTATTTTTCATAATGTTCAAGTGATATATGAAACACATCTGCACACGAATAGTTATAATACTACTAAATTATAATTGTTAAATATAACAAATCATAATTATGATATTTATCACTAAATATAAAATAACAAAAATAAAGTGACAAATGAATATACATTAACACAAGGGAAAATTGTGTATTTTACTTATCAAACTGAAAAAGAGCATATTAAATAGGAGCTGAAATAACAGGTTATCTTGATCTTTTAGCCATTTTTTGTAAAGTGTTACTCACTAAAGGTTTAACTTATTAATGTTCCAATGTTTAGTTGTTTTGTAAATGCACCTTGGAAGCAAGTTGTATATTTTAGTTGCTCTGTAGGCAAAAGACTGTTGTGACAGGGTGGCCCATCTGTCAGTTCTAGTAACATGTAAGTAAGTGCCCAGCTACAGCCTCGAATTGAAGCCATTGTTGTGTTTCAGTTGGTGTAAGTTCAGGATAACACATTCAGGGATATGTTCAAGATTTAGTACTTGTTTCTTTTTTCAAATACATCATTGAAAAACATTTAGCATGCATCACGTTTTAAAAAAAAATTCTTGCGGTAAGACTATGATCATACCAATTCTGTTTCTTGTTTTACAAACCTGGCAGTCCAATTTTTGTTTGAAACCAAAAAAAGTGTCAGAATGAAAGGAAAAAAATTAAAATGTTCCAAGTTACTTATTATAATATATATTAAATACTTTTTGTATTAAATATTATACTGTCATGCAGTAATAGGAAAAAATAAATATATTTTTTAAAATTTAGCAAGTTTTTGCCAAAGGTTATAGTAACAACTTTCATATTTATCCCTCCTCCAGTCCTCAATATTTTCTGGAATATTCAGCAAAGGGAACTATTTTTTGGAATTTTTGATAATGATTTAAACCATTGAAAAAAAGAGCTTCCCTCTTCCAAAAGCTTTATTGCAAATTGCCTTAAAATAAACAAGCTTCTGAGTCAACTTTCAAACATTGTAATTTTAAAATTTTAAAAATTAAACTATTAAATCTCAAGAAACAACAGGTACAAAAAACTATGCTCTCCGAGACAAGAAAACTGAATGATTGTGTATTTTATTGGTTCGCAACCAACTACTTCAAATGTTAGGATGATCATAATTCAGTAGAGGTGGTAACAAGACACACCTTTAGCACACTAACCTGTTGGTAATATTAGCTGAGCATACAAACACCTCCTGTTGAGACTGTGAGATGATGAATGTGTTTTGGTTCAGCAGGATGGCCTGGCCGAAGGTGGAAAGGAATCCCAAGCAAAAGTTAGTGACCTCAGCAGTCTCAGGGTGTGGAAGGGGGTATCAGGGTGTGGAAGGGGGTATCAGGGTGTGGAAGGGGGTATTAGGCTATGGTTTTCTTTCCCACATTCATAAACTGGGTATAGCTTTTTTGATAGATATTTTTAACAGGGTGTGCTGTTCACCCTCTTATTGGCATAGACAGGGTAAGTAGCTTATTCAGGGATAGTTTCAGCCAGTAAAAAGTTCCTCCTGTCTGAGCACAAGGAAAAAGCTCAACATTGTTATCAGGAACAGGGTCAGGGTTTTTCAACCCAGTGGATTCCACTACCAAACTTGGATTGAGTACCTCCCCCCCCCTCCCCTTCAGAGAGTTGTACATTTAGTACATGGTGGAGATAAGTGATGATATAACAATTCTTTCAACAGAGATTACTAGGTAGAGATAAAGAGACTTTCCATTCTCACATATTTTGCATGAGGCCCGTGATTAATGTTTTTCAGTCTTTCTCTTTCCATTCTCTTAAGACAGGCTGCCAGTAAATAATTCCATTGAAGACTGTTGGTCATTTGTAAAACTCCCCTTTGTGCAGCAATTTATAAGAATT
Organism: Parazoanthus swiftii; assembly: GCA_025403585.1. Taxonomy (NCBI): domain Eukaryota; kingdom Metazoa; phylum Cnidaria; class Anthozoa; order Zoantharia; family Parazoanthidae; genus Parazoanthus; species Parazoanthus swiftii. Next base: position 6,544 of record JAOBYE010548971.1, read on the forward strand.
AAGAGTTCCAGAAAAATTGAAAAAAAGTCGTTTATATGTGTGGGTAGCCATTGTGAAATATATATTTCAATAGATAAAAAAAGTGTGGAGAAAATTATTCATTACACTATTACTTGTGACACACTTCCTCTGCACAGCTGAAAATTAACAAACATTCATCTTCTGCTTCTTCCCAAGAGCTAATTAATGAAATCACTAAGACTGTCTTTTTAGCTGTTCTACACATTAGTTTTGTTAATTTAACATTTTTTTTTTAAGACCCATAACGGTGTTTTCTTGCCGAAAAAAAGAGCCATAAAAACTCAGTAATTGTACTTTTTTGTTACAATTTGGCTGGGCTTCCAAACACCTGTTGTTAGAGAAGGAAAAACTGTTTTGACAAAGATTGAAAATTGCATAACATGGTTGTCAATATTGGCTTTGAGCAAAACCCAAAGCAGGTTAAGGAAAAAAGCAATTAGCTCCCCTGCCCTTCCCCATTTCAATTTTCTCTCCTCCCCAGCCCTTCCCCTTTCTTTTTTCGCTCTCTCACTCCCTTCTCCCTTGTTTCTGGGTTACCTTTAACCTGATTGTGTTATCTCCAACCTGACAGTACATTTTAGCTTCTACACAGGAACATACAGGATCACAAGAAATTTGATCTGGTTTATTCTTAGAAAATGAAAAATATTCTAAAATCATGCATGTTACAAGTCTTGTTGCTCTTTCATGGGCTCTGAAATGATATACCCTTGCTTATTTCCAGGGGTATTGGATTCAATTACACCAGTTACAATACATCATAACACACACAGAGAAGTGACACAGGATTTTGCTTTAAGAAATGTTTGGCAAATTAGGCACTGCTTAATCCAACTTTAAGCTTAGAAACCCAAACCAACAAGTTGTGACCAAAATGTTTACTTTCAAACCCTGAATATTAAACCTTAATTTGTAAATCAAACTGGAAAGTTTCATGCCACACGCGTCAGTAGGTGTAATCTTAAATGTCTCAGCTTATACATGAAAGTCAAATGGGTTTCAGCTCACATCGAAACCCATCATAACTAAATCCAATGTGTGATTTTGACAGTAATTCAAATATCACAAAAGGTGCAAAGTTGTCATGACATGGGGGCACAGCTCTATTATCAACATTGAGATCTATTGTATTCTTTACCATTGTGTTGGGCACTAGTTAAGCACTGATTTTGAGGTAATATATTTATGAGTGCACTAGTACTCCAATGTAAGAGTTACTTTAATAGTAATAATAATAGTAACAATAACATAGACAACAAACTATGATCATATGTACTCAGTGTTTATATGACAGTTTACTGATCATTACATTCCTTGCAGCTTGAAGCTCTCAACAAGCAACTACAGAAACTTGAAGAACAGCTTGCTCAGACAATGCAGAGTAAAGAAGAAGTTGAGCACAGCTTTAGGTTTGTTTGAGTTATCAGTGGTTCTTGAGTGTCAACTTTGTTTGTAATTTCATTTTTTGGTGTGTAATTTCACAGTTTTTTATGTTTTATTCCAACAGAGTGGCTACTGTTAAAATTGATAAACTGACCAAGGATGTCGAACAGAAGGTCTGTTATGGTACTTAACGCTCTACAGTAGATGACCCATGCTGTTTCAGTACTTTGTGGTTACTAAAACTAAGTCTTGAAGTAGTGAATTAATTCCATAAATAGATTTGCCCAAAATGGATGTGCTCCCCCATCTTTCCCCCTCTGGAGTAACCAAGACATATGACTCTACTGAAGCTCCTTATTGTGGGGATCTTGATACCAAATGCATACCTAATTAAGCAGGAACTTGACTTCTGGACATGTAAAATAGTTGAATGCTATATGAACTGATAATAGTGTGCAAGTGCTTATCTAAACTCACCTAAGTTTAGATAACTTTTATCAATATTTACACTTGTAATTGCTATCTCGGGTGTCTCTCTTTCAGACGGAAGCATGTAGGAAAGTTGAATCAACAAACAGAGAACTAGAAAGAAATGTGGCTTTGTTCAAACATGATTTGAAAGAGGTAAGTCATATCAGAGTCTAGTTTAACTCTGCTGGTTTAGTTTTGATTTTGGAAATTGAGGCAGTTTAAGGCTGACTGAGTAAGGATAGGGTTGACTGATCCTAAATGGGATTCATTCTGTAAGGTTGGTGGGGTTGATTAGGCTGGGATGGGGGGAAGTGATTAGGGATGGGGCTGAGTGATTGTGGATGATATTGAGTGATAGTAGATGAGGCTTAGTGTTTTTAGATAAGGTTGGGTGATTGTGGATAGGGTTGAGTGATTGTACATGGGGTTGAGTGATTGTAGATGGAGTTGAGTGATTGTATATAGGGTTGATTGATTGGGGTTGAGTGGTTGTGGACAGGGTTAAGTGATTGTTGATTGGGTTGAGTGGCTGTGGATGGGTTGACGAACCCTGGTTGGGGTGTAGATATACCATCGTGTAATTGTTTGAAAGGAGAGAAAAAAATTTGTAGAAGAGAACCTTTCATTTACTAGAAATTGTTTTTGTTCAATTTCAGGCGCAAAGGAGGTCAGAGTTTGAAAGTGAAGCAAAGAGAAAGGTGAGCTTCCCAGTCTCTAACCAGCGGTCAAGTTGCGGTTTGGAAGTGTCTGACACAGTTTTTTTTTTTATAAAAATTTTTTTTGTAATAATCTTCAGTTAGAAAGAAACAGTTTATTTAAAAAACAAAAAGTAAAAATCGAGTAAGGTTGCTGCTTCAGCCTTTTATAAGTTGTTGGTGCAAATAATCCACAAACCGTAAAACATTCTTAAGCATTGGATAGATCAAAGAACAAAATTGATTTTGTTCTGTTTTGTTCAGCTTGAAGCCAAAATTCAAGACCTCCAGGCAAGACTTGACGCTGAACTGGACGTGCGGGATAAAATGTCGCACTCATCGCAGAATGTTCAGACCAGAGTGCTGCAGCTGGAAAAACAGACTACTGAACTGAACGAGCAGCTAAGAAGTGAATCTGAAGCACACGCCAAGCACAAGAAAATGAGCAGTGATTACCAAAAGGTTTGTGTTCGTGTCATTGACGCTCTATGGAACATGTTTTCTGTACCTTGTAATTGCCTTCCAGGTGCAACAAGTGGGAATCGAAATCAAGATTTGAAGAGTTATTAAGTGTTGTTGGATTTCACTGTTGGTGAATATGATTTAAGTGTGTTTTGTTAAGATCTGCGTGTTCTGATCGTGTTTTTTCATGTTCCAGTCGTATGCGTTATTAGAAAGGACACATAAAGACCTACAAGAAAAATACAAAATGACAAGTGAATCAAAGGTAGGATATGAATATGATAACGCAGTTATTGTTTCACATTAAAGGTTGAAAACATCTCTAGTTAAGCTCAGTTGACTTTTTAAACTTCCTAAAAGATCTTCCCCCTAAAAATTGCCTTTATGATTGTTAAGTATTTCAACAACTTTTTTCAGCATCAACACAAATTGTAATGTTACTACGCAAAGATTACTATGAATGAAATTGTAAAATGGCATTCTGACGGATCGACGACGACATCAGACAGATTTACTCCATATGCAACTGCGTTATCAGAAAGAGATCTTAAGGATAAACGTACCCTCAAATTTATATTTCAGTAGCACTATTAGTGTTTGAAGCTAAAGGCTGTGAATGCTTTCAGCCCCCCCCCCTACCCCACCCAGCTCGAGTCGTCAGGATAACAGGGTTAATCTGTGGGCTTTGTACGAGTTTCTCTGGCACAGCCTGTGTGCGCTTGTTTTGTTGATCCACAGGTGATCTTTCCTATCTGTGCCATATCCGTATTTCCAACTATGTCTCTTTACAGTGCTTTGCATGTAGCTTCACATTTTGCGCTTTGGTTTCTATACAGCTTGGCCTGGAAAGAGAGCTAATAAAATATCAGTCCAACTTGGAAGCAGAAATCAACCTCAGAGCACAGGCCAACTCTTCAAAAACTGAAATTGAAAGTAGGTGGTTGTATAACGCATTTTTGCAAGTAATTTTCGAACAAGAAACAGTGGATGCTGCGATTTAAGTATACATAGTCTTAAGAGATGTTCGACCTCGAATTAAACTCAACATTGCCTTGATCCGTCTTTGCAGTTAGGAATCCTTAATTTTGTTAACAGAGCTATTGACAAGCGATTAGGTTTGACTTTCTTTCGAATTTGAGTTTTCCGCGCGCCATCATCTTGAAATGTGACGTACATGTAGGTTGTTTGCAGTGCCAGGCTCCAACTGGCGAATACAGTGGTAGTGAACGAATGGGGGGCTGGCACTACAACCACGTTAAACCAATGCTTAAGTGTTTTTTCCTTCCAAAGGTTCTGTAATGGAGTAATCATGCCGGGATCGTATTGTCTTGAGTTTGGGATAGTCCTATTCATTATAAAAGTTCTTGCATGCATGATGAAGCTGCCAGGGCTCGTAAAATAATACAGTATTACGGCTGCTCAATACAAGACTACTGTTTCCCCAAACTAGCTACTTTTATTTTTACAAAAAGTATAGTGATCAAAGCGTTTCAACATTCCAGTTTCATATTCCCAGTTATCGCTGATTGTACTGACCATGGTCTAATTACTACAGCATTAGCCTCGATCTACTGTTGAATATGCAAAAATACCAGCGAGATGAATTAGTAATCCGAGCTTCCAAGAAAACACCGAGTTGTAAATAGCTCGTATCTACATTGGTAATTATGAATATTTAACATAAAGTCGAGGCTGACGCTGTGAAAACGAGTCTGTAGTCAATGTAATCAGCGGCAACTACGATTACGAAGCTGGACTCTTTGACTAAGAAACACTTTTTTCCAAACAGAAGATCAGTGCATTTTGGCGCTGTTTTGCGCCACCTAGTCATTTACCCTGCTGGTCAACACTAAATTCGCTTCAGTAAATCATATCCGTAATCCGTTTGAACTGTCCTTGAAATTAAGCCATGAGGTGGAATCGTGCTTGAATTATTTATAACGGGAATCGTTTTTGTATTTGAACGTCTTTTACTGATCAATGGAAAGATTGTGTATGTTATAATCATACTGTGAAACAGCCCTTTTACAATATTTACCTTGTACTTCCACCGGTATTAATATGTTAAACTTGCTATGTTGATCACGTGCAGATCAAAATAAAGCACTGAAAGAGGAGATGGAGCAATTGAAAGCCAGGGCTGCCTCTGATGCCAGAATTCAACAGAAGCTACAGCAAGATCTTATCAACGTAGAAAAGGTACCGTCATTCTCGATGGCTTTATTGTGTGACATTTTCTGTGAGCAGGCTTGTTGTGTGACACTTTTTGCAAGTGAGTGTTTGTGTGACATCTTCAGTAATAGCGACGTTTTTAGTGAGAGTGTTGATTGTGTTACATTTTCAGCAAGAGTGTTGATTGTGTGGCAAATTCAGTACGAGTGTTGTGTTGTCGTGTGACATAATCAGTAATAAGTGTTGTCGTATGACATAATCAGTAAGAGCGTTTATTGTGTGATATTCGGTAAAAGTGTTTATCGTGTTACACACTCAGCAGTGATACCGTGTTTTTGTTTACATTCAGTTTAAAGCCAACACAGAGTATGAACTAAAATCAACCAAACAGAGGCTTGATCAAGTTTCAGCAGAGTACAAGGTAAGCAGTAACTAAAACCTAAGTCAAAGCGAGAGCCAGAAGTTACTGTTTCTAATTGTGCTAGGATTTGTGTGTGTGTGTGTGTGTGTGTGTGTGTGTGTGTGTGTGTGTTTCGACTTAGTTTGGAGAAAGTAAAAGTCAATGACGTGGCTGGTGCAGGACGGGTTCACGAGAATTATTTCCAAATGCGTCAAATTATTGTACAGTTTTCATTGTTTGTCTATGTCACATTTGATAAGGATATACTTTGGTTTGACGTGTATAAAATGTTTGATTGTGTCTGTTCCCAAAAGGGGAATGTCACAAAAGGGGAATGCCACCAAAGGGGAATGTCACAAAAGGGGAATGTCACAAAAGGGGAATGTCACAAAACGGGAATGTCACAAAACGGGAATGTCACCAAAGGGGAATGTCACCAAAGGGGAATGTCACAAAACGGGAATGTCACAAAACGGGAATGTCACCAAAGGGGAATGTCACAAAAGGGGAATGTCACCAAAGGGGAATGTCACAAAAGGGGAATGTCACCAAAGGGGAATGTCACAAAAGGGGAATGTCACAAAAGGGGAATGTC
>JAOBYE010549082.1:0-12742 GCA_025403585.1 Parazoanthus swiftii
GAAGTTGTATTGAATTAGACACTCGCGCGTCGTCTCCAAACTTTTTTTCCGGTTGCGTTATGCTGTCACGATCTATAGTGATTCTATGCAATATCTACGCACTACGGGTCCCTTCGCAATTAAAATTGGCGAGACAATAACGGTTTCCCAGAAAAATCCAAATGATCTACCAAACGTGACTTCATCATCATCTAGCGCTTTGCCAAAAGATACCTTCAAAATAGTTAACGAGAGTGGCAACGTAAAACCACTAGAGTTTGCGTTATACAAGAACAAAGAAAAAATATTTTCGCACAAAGACGTTCCTCCCAACGAAGAAAGGTTGTTTCCTCCAGTTCAACCTGCACTCTTCATTATGAAAAGACTGAAAAGTCATCACACAGAGTACGAATTTAGAACTGTTGACATGATGAAACAAGCCACGAGAATTGAGCTGCACCCAAACCAGCCGCACCTGACGATTGGAATTTACAAGAAAAACAACAGTGAAATTGAGTTTAAACAAACGGCATAGTAACTTTTAAAGTGGAAGAGTTATTGATTGTATTTACTAAACAACAATATAAATGTATTGAAGAAGGACAATTTAGCTATTTTGTGACTTCTTGTTAGCTTATTCTAACTAGTATATATCTCTACATAACCGGAACTGAGGTAGAAACGCAAGAACATTTCTATGACAACAACACTTCAGGTCACAGAGATTTACTTGATGGAACTGGCAGACTTTTAGCAAACCATCTGCAAGATTGCATCGTTTTAAATATATGTTGGTTTTATAATAAATGTACGCACTAAAGCCAATGTTGGGAAAATGACTGCTTGACAAGAATTCATTTTACAAATAAAAGCCATTTATATAGCGCTTATTAACACTTGACTATCGTTCCAGGTGCTTTACAAATGACGGACAACGAAACAGAAAAAAAGACAAAAACAGAGCAAATACTAAGTGATTGATATTATAAAAAGAATCAACGTGTTTCATTCGAAAGATCTCTGATAACCTCACAGCGCTGAAGACAGAAGTGAAGTTTTCATTTTCTTACAAATCTAAACGAGCGATAAAACAAGGTAACTCCTGACACGTTATATGTTTTTTAGCAAGCATTTTAGAGGGGCAGTCAGGCACTTCAATACAGCATCACTTACGTTTGTGAGCTGAAAATTTAAGCCAACTAATGCCTTCATCTTTCTCTTTCACGTTGTTACTTGGAGTCAGATTTTCGTATAATGAAAAACCGAGACATTTCTGCTATGTTAAGCACAGAGTATTGATAGAACTTGAAAATTAAGCCAGTACGCAGTCACAAAATAAAATGCCTCGCTCGTTAAAATTACGGTCAAAAGATTTATCAAAAAAGACTGTTCAGCTTAGTACCATTAGCTCATAACAACGCCCCATCTAACACGCCTTCCAATAGCCCATTTCCGAATTACGCTCCACTGCCGACAAACAAAAGCATTGAGTCGAGGCCAAGTGCTCAAAAACACAACAAATGTATGAAAAGTGAGCACCTAGCCTCGACTTGAAGCTTTTGTGTGTGAGCAGTGAAGCTTAATTCGGAAATGGGTTATTCATACTGGTTTCTTTTTAAGAAATTTTATTTCCGTTAGAGAATCAACTTATAGGTAAAGAATCTGAGCAGTAACTAAGAAATGAAGCATCGCACAGGAAGTTTGTTAATCAGACCATCATGTCAAGTGCTTCATTGACGTAATTCACTTGTATTCAATATATTTTCTTTTGCAGCAATTTCTCTGACAATTATCATACCAGCGTTCATAACACAAAACTAGGCCCTCTAAGAAGCGAGACAGTTGTTTTAATTAGCGCGCTTTAGAATATCAAAAACGGAAGACAATGAATATCGCCCGAACGGCTTAGTGCTTACACGTATTTATGGTTAAGATGGTTCCATTAAAAGTTAGCAAGTAGTAGTTAAATTAAACTAAAATTCCAACCTTAAACTTCAAAGTACGGAAATAAAAATGAGTACGGTTTATAAAGCTTTTATAAACATTGCTATTCGTGTTGAATTCAACTAGACAGTGCTTCGCATGTTTATAGACCATTGAATCAAGTGCTCCAGGGACCTTCACCAAAGTCATCTTTTGTGTCTACAATATAAACTGTCAGAATGAAACGCAGTTGTAGGAAAATGTTTATTGATGTTTCATGATCAGGCGGTAGGTATTTTCACGTAAAGGGCATCCAAATGACCAAAATGGTAAAGAGTTGCCTGTTCAAAATCCGTACTCATATCTCAATATGTTGTTTATCAAAAAACAAACCGCACCCTAAAAGCCGTCCCAATTATTTCAATTTGCATACAAACAACAGCTGAAAGTCTTATAGATAGTTCCTGTGAAACCTCGCTAGTGGGAAACTAGAATTCCAAGCTTAAACTTGAAAGAAAGCACCTAAAATCACATTTCTTAATAATGTATTTTTTTATCATTTGCCAGTTATCTTGAATACGCTCTACTGTTTCAACTTCACAGTGCTTCACGCATTCATTGGGAAAATATGTAAAATCCTCAAAGACAGCTTTGTTCATAGGTAAAACATTTTCTTTCATTTGATTTGTATTTTCAACAAAGTAAAACAAATATGACTGCATCAATTGTGTCTACAACGGAAATAGTCAGAGTGAAGAACAGAGATGAGAAAACACTTCAGTTGGGGTTTCAAATGAGTAGTCTTTTCACGTGACTCCTAGATTTAGCACGCAATCACACATCATCTCATCGCCAAAAGGCACCCAAATAACCAAAATATTCAAAATTTTAAAAAGTTGCCTAATCAAAATCCATACTTGATCATATCTCAATTTTGCATCTGTAGCAGCACTTTTTGGACCTAATCCCCAATCATTTCATGATCAACTAGATAAAACATTTTCTTTCATTTGAGTGTTTGATTTGTTTTTTCAACCAAGTTAAATAAATACGACTGCATCATTTGTGTCTACAACATAAATAGTCAGAGTGAAGAACATAGATGAGAAAACACTTCAGTTGGAGTTTCAAGTGACTTGCCTTCTCACGTGACTCCTAGGTTTAGCACGCAATCACACATCTCATCGCCAAAAGGCACCCAAATGACCAAAATAATTAAAATAGCTGCCTAATCAAAATCCATACTTGATCATATCTCATGCAATTTTGCATCTGTAGCAACACTTTTCGGACCTCATCCCCAATCATTTCATGGTCAATTAGCCTGTATTACATTCATGAAAACAACGAATCAACCAAACGGCATAATGTTTACTTATTTATATTTACAGATGGTTCCACAGAAAGCAAGCAAGTGGAAAAATAGAGTTCCAAGCTTAAACTTGAAAGTAGGCATCTGAAAAACAAATAATGTTAATAAGGTTTTTAATATCTATTGTCTTTCATATTTATTAGGTTCTGCCTTGACTTCACAGTGCTTTACTTGTTCTTCAAACAATTATGTCAAATTCCTCTGAAAACTTCGCTTATATATACAATGTTTTAACTAGTTTGTTTTTCCAACTACAGTTGATAAAACTAATAAACTGCTTAAAAAAATTAAAAGTTCCAGGAAATATCGCTTGTGAAAGAAAAGATTTCTTTCCCTTGCGTGATGAGTACGTATATGTATTTCCAACCATAAATGATGGAAACAACTTGTTTTAAAGCTCAACAATCTGGTACTCTGCTTTGGTTGATGTTGAGCAAACCGTGACCGTGTTTATTTTTTTCACGTTTAATGTCATTCCGGTACGAAAAATAAAAGAGTTCATTTCGGTAGTCGTACCGGATCGATATGTTCTTTGCGGAACGAAATCCAGCCGCACGTTCCACAAGTATCATGTAAACAACTTAACCCAACGTTTTTAGATAAAAGCCCTTCACGCGATTACCAGTTCAAACACGTAGTCTCACATCATGTCATCGCAAAAAGGCATCGGAATGAACAAACTATTAATAACAAAGAACTGTAATAGCTGCCAATCAAAACCAATATCGTATCTGTAGCAGCAACCTTTCGGACAATTAACAAAATAACTAATCAACAATTATTTCAATTAGCGTGTATTAGATTCTTCTAAACAACGGATCAGCCAAGCGTCTACCTATATTTATAGATGGTTCCACTGACTTAAGTGCAAAACTAAAACTTGCAAATACGTAACATAAAAATAATTTCCTTTTAAGACAACTTGATTAGTGACCTAATCAGATTGCTAGTTAGTTAATTGTTAGAAAGAAGATAGCTGACTAGTTAATAAGTTGGTGAACTGACTGTCTTCTAGTCGGTGAATAGCTAATAAGTTAATAATAGCTAATTAATAGCTAATAGCTAATAGCTAATAGCTAATTAGTTGGTCAGGTGTTCGGTTAGTTAGTGAACAGCTAATTAGTGAGCTGATTACCAAGATTGTTATGTACTTGTGTGTTATGGTTGAACTGACATGGTGGTGTTTTTAGCACGTAAGTATGTTTGATGTTTAACACAAAAGAAACATACATCTTGGTTATGTTGTTCTAGTATTGCCTTTATGAAAATTAAAAATTTGAACAAGCACTAAACTAAACTAGTACCACAAAGGAAGTTTGTCTAATAGACCATCATTGCAAAGGCCAGAGAAACAATGGCAATCACGTGTTAGTCCAAAATGCATTTACATTCTTCAAAACAATTTACTCCTAATTTGCAGTTACTTGCATCTAAAATTGGAACCAACGATGAGCAGATAAGAACATCGGTGAAAACAAAGTGACTCTGCATGAACTTTCAAATGACTAGAACTTCCGTCGAGCAGAATAAAAATTTTCCGTATTGATACCGGCACTATTCCGCCGTCAAAACAAACACCCTTGACCAAAACACTATACGACTGTAAGCAACACCCGAATTCACATATAGCAGATACGCATTCGTTCTATTACAGAGGCTTTTCCGAAACCGATTAAAACAGTGAATTCATTAAGAAATTCAAAGTGCGCCTTTGAAAGGTTATATCTTTACTTTTTACGCTTTCGGCCAATGCAGACAACAGATTATGCATCTGGAAGCCTGCCAGTTAGAAAGCTGGATACATTGTTTTAGAAAGAATGATGAACTGAATTACAGTACCAATCTTAGATGGTTTTTTCACACTACTGGATCAAGTTCTCATTCCGGTACGACTTCATCCCGGTTCTATGCTGAGTCTGCAGTTTCGTATACATGATACCTTCTAAAATCTCATTCCGGTACGAATCATTATCTAGGTGTGTCGCACCAAACCGAAATGTTCGTTCCGGAACGGCCACATGCTGCACAAGTATCATGTAAAGGAGATGCCAGCTCACCACGAGATAAGTGACAAGGACTGGTTCGGTTGATCAGCTGACTGACAGTTTCGATCGGCCGATGTTTTTACGCACTTTCATCCCAAAATAAAAACTTCTATGAAAACATGGAAATGAAATCTGTGTGTCCTACCAGAATGAAATTAATTTTGGTATCATTTGAACACCATGCACCTTAGAAATTTAAAAATGCAAGGACAAGTGAATTAAAAGGTAACAAAACACTTCACTGACTCTACTTGAGATTGGTAACATTTGCACGAGAGAGAAGTTGTGTTGTTTTTATTTTCAAAATTTCGACTAAGAAATTTCGGAGAATCTTGCTCACGATTTAAAACATATTTTTGAATCTGTGCCTGTTTTGTAAATTTGGAAAGTAGAAACTCTTTTATGGAGAACTACGTGTTACGGGCAAAGCGCTGAAATGCGAATTACTGAAAGGTTGTAGAACAAGTTTGTTAAAATAAGTAAAATAAATAAGTAAAAAAAAGATTGAGACCACAGCTTGTGGAACCCATGTCTTGTGAACAACATGTTTACCAATGCTAGTGATTGGCTAGCATGCACGATTAAGCTTTACTTAAGTAATTTCTATATTAGGATCAGTGAGTGCATATAAAAAGGGTGAACGCCCAAACTTGAACCAGACTTACCAAGTTCCAAGTCTAACAACACAGCTCACGAAAATGGGAGATTGGAATATTACTGTTTTCAACAAAACTGATGAAGGCGGTCTCCAGCCGGTCACCGTGGACTTCATGCTTTTCCAAACTGTACCTGAGCTGACTACCGACAGTTGGTCCGCGGCATGGGAAGTTGCTGAAGTTGGTTACAAAGGCGAAGTTGGTCCCATAGTACTTCCAGAAAAAGTCCAGTTCTATGTTCTGGATGAAAGCTACGGAACCCCTCGCAAAACAGGTCCTTTCCAAGTAAATTTTGGCCATGGCATCCAAGTCAAACAAGAAAGTGCAAATGCAACACCCGTAATCAGCCCGTCGTCCGACAGTCCCCCTAAAGAAGGAGAGATCAAGGTAGTTAACGCATCAGGGAACCCCAAGCCACTAGAGTTTGCCTTGTTTAAGAATGGGAAAAAAATTTTGTCTTACAAGGGTGTTCCTCCCGGTGATTCTGTTTACTTGGCAGTCAAGCCAGCTCTCTACATTGCACAGGTGCAGAAAGGGTCGATCAAGGTTGGTGAAGACTTCAAAGCGGTTGTCCAGTCAGAAAAATCGACGCGTTTTGATTTGTTTCCCGACAAGTTAACGGTGAATATTGAGGTGTTACAGAAGCCAAGCAAGGAACTGTATTTTAAAGAACTGTAAACTGATGGCCTTATGAAGCTTCCGTTTTCCTGCGGAAAACATTGACGTTAAGTTAATAGACGTTTGACTTAAATCGCTGTAGATGCCCCAGGTATAGAAATTGTAATCCTTTTGATAAAGTGTCATAGCATGGTATGACGTAAAACACGAAGAATTTTAATGATAATACTGACAACTTCATTTTTTGTAAAGGCGTGGTTGGCTCCAGAACCTATGCACTGAATAAAACCAAGCTTTAAAGATTCTTGCTTTACATTGTGTGATATTTGAAATAAAAGACGCATAATGAGCGTTTATGCAATAAAACAGTAATGAAAACAAAATAGAGAACAGTCTAAACTAAATGTTTTTTGAAAAAAAGACATAATTTCTCTCAAAAGATCTAAGATAACCTCAAAGCAAGACAGAAATGACGTATGTTTTCCTTTTCGCGCAAGTCTATTAAAGCGAATGACGCAGCCGTCCTGGAGTATTATTTGATTGTTAGCACGTTTTCTTAACCTTAGGAGATCAGTTACTTCAAAGAAGAACGCGAATCCGGAGGGTCTCTCTTGTACAAGTAATTTATGAGAACTAATGCACTCTGTTTTTTAGAGCGACAAGAAGGACCAAGGAAGATAGTTGTTTGAATTTTCTGTATAATTGAGCACTGAATACGGATGGTGTTGGACTAAAAAATAAAACGGCTGTAATTAGAATCAGACCAAACAACAGCGAGCAGTTGCAAAACAAATGCCAATTCAGTCGCTAGAACGAGATTCAAACTGATTTATCGAATTGGATTGTCGAGCAATATTTATTAAAAACACGTCGACAGTTCAATTTCATACTAGTTTGCTTTTAAACTTCTCTATTCAGAAACTTTAAAAGCTTTTCTTATGTAACAAATACATTTATAAGAACGACGAGGCTCAGACTTGCCAAAATTTAAGAACAATTTTAGATCAAGCTGAAGCTCGGGCTCGATAGCATAATATTTTTCTTAAATATTACTGAGCCTCGATCATCATAAATCCACGGGATGAATTGATCAAAAATACACCCGTCAAGCAATATTCGTTTTCCAATATTTGTATTGCAATACCTTAGGCCACATACAGAAATAAAAAAATTTTAATAACATTTTGATGCTCAATTCACCAAAAAATTAAGAACAACGATCTTCGGCCAAACTTAATGGCTCTAGCTTATAAAAAAGCGTGAAGTTCATTTTGTAAAAAAAAGCAATGTGTTTCACTTGAAAGATCTCTCATAACCTCGCAGCGCTGAAGACAGAAACGTAGTTTTCGTTTTCGTACAAATCTAAACGAGCGACGAAATGTCGTACATCGGGTCCTGACATGATATAATTATGCTTTTATGCGAGTATTTTAGAGGGGAAGTCAGTCACTTCAACGCAGGATGACTTACCGCGGCTTTGTGAGTTGGAAATGTGTGCTTACTAGTTGATCAATCTTTACATGCATGTTGTAATTTGGGGTCAGAATTTCGTATAATGAACAACTGAGACATTTCTGCTATGTTGAGCACAGAGTATTGATACTGAATGATAGAACTCGAAAATTAAGTCAAAGCCAGTAAGCAGTCACAAAATAAAATGCCGATCAAAAGATTTATCAAAAAAGATTGTTCAGCTTAGTACTATGAGATCATAAGAACGCCCCATCTAAAACGCGTTCCAATTCATATTGGTTTCCTTTTAAATATTTTTATTTCAGTTAGAAAACTAATTTATAGAAAAAGAATCTGAGCAGCAACTAAGAACTTAACAGAAATGAAGCGTCACACAGGAAGTTTGTTTATCAGACCATCATGTCAAGTGCTTCAGTGACGTTCACTTGTATCTCAAAATGTCAATATTTTCGAACAATTATCATACCACTGTTCATAACACAGAACCAAGCCTCTAAGAAGCCAAACACTTGTTTTGATCACCGTGCTTTGAAATAACAAAAGGGGAAGACAACGAAATCGCCCGACCGGCATAGGGCTTGTTTATGATTAAGATGGTTCCACTAAAGTTCCCGAGTAGCAGTTAAGTTAAACTAAAATTCCAAGCTTAAACTTGAAAGTACGGAACTAAAAATTTGTACGGTTTATAAAGTTTCTACAGTCATTTGCTATTCGTGTTGAACTCAGCTAGACAGTGCTTCGCATGCTAGTCAGACCAGTATGTCAAGTGCTCCAGGGAACTAAAGTTACATTCCATTAGTTGGTCAGTATTCATTTCCAACCAATTAAAATCAATTCCTAACTGCGTACCCATCTTTTTCATTTACAAAAAAACTTTGAAAATGAAACACAGTTTTAAGAAAAACGCTTGCTATCGTTTCAGGTGATAGGCATTTCACGTAAAGGGCATCCAAATGACCAAAATGGTAAAGGGAATCCATACTCATATCTCAATATGTTGTTTATCAAAACCAACCGCAACTTAAATTTAAAAGCCGGCTCAGTTATTTCAATTAGTATGCAAACAACAATAGAAAGTTCTTGTGACACCTCGCTAGTGGGAAACTAGAGTTCCAAGCTAAAATTTGAAAGACAACAGCTAAAAGTATGTGTTGTTGATAATGTATTTTTATCGTTTGCCAGTCATCTTGATCACTCTCTACTATTTCAACTCCGCAGTGCTTCACTTATTCATCGGGCAATTTGTCAAATTCTCCAAGACGGTTTTTTCTATAAATAAAACATTTTCTTTCCCTTCAGTGTTTGATTTGTATTTTCAATCGAATAAAAAGAAAATATGACTGCATAATGTGTGTCTACGACGGAAATATTCAGAGTGAAGAACAAAGATGAGAAAACACTGCGGTTGGGGTTTCAAGTGAGTAGTTTTTTCCCTTGACTGCCAGGTTTAGCATGCAATCACACATCATCTCATTGCCAAAAGGTACCCAAATGAATCAAATATTTACAACTTTAAGTAGTTGCCTAATCAAAATCCATACTTGATCATATCTCAATTTTGCATCTGTAGCAGCACTTTTCGGATCTCATCCTCAATCATTGTATGATCAATTAGCCTGTATTAGATTCATGAAAACACTTCAATTGGGGTTTCAAGTCAGTAGTCTTTTCACGTGCCTCCTACGTTTAGCACGCAATCACACATGATCTCTTCGCCAAAAGGCACCCAAAAGACCAGAATATTTAAAATAGCTTCCTAATCAAAATCCGTACTTGCTGATATCTCAATATGTTATCTGTAGCAATACTTCTCGGACCTTATCCCCAATTATTTCAATTAGCATGTTTTAGATTCATGAAAACAACGAATCAACCAAACAGCATAGTGTTTATTTATTTATATCCGTTCTATAGATGGTTCCACAGAAAGCAAGCCATTGGAAAACTAGAGTTCCAAGCTTAAGCTTGAAAGCAGGCATCTGAAAAACAAATATTGTTAATAATATTCTACTATCTATTGCGTTTCATGTTAACTGGGTTCAACTGTTTCAACTTAACAGTGCTTTAATTGTTCATCAAACAATTTTAAAAAGCAAATTTATACCTCTGCAGCTGGTCATTTCGCTTATATATGCAACGTTTTCATTAGTTTGTTTTTCCAGCTACACTTCATAAAACTAATAAACTGGTTGAGAAGATTAAAAGCTCCAGGACATATCGCCTGTAAAAGAAAAAATTTGTTTCCCTTGAGTGATGAGTTTGTATATGTATTTCCAACCATAGTTGATAGAACTATCTGGTTTTGAAGCTCACTAATCTGGTCTCCGCTTTAGTTTACCTTGATCAAAGCAAGACCGTCCGATTGTATTGATCTACTTGTGGGCATAATGGTTTCTGCCGGTTGGTTCTTCACATGCATTTTGTGCACAGTCAAGGCCAACAAACAAAAGAGATAGAGATCAAAAACATCTAAAAAGAAAACTGGTCAGGTTTCTTTACTAATTCCTTCTATTAGCTACCGTTCCAACCAATTAAAAAATATCCTGGTTGTATCATTTGTATCTACAACGCAAACTCAATTTTATCTTCCGAGACGGACATAAGGAACAGGTCTCTATGTTTTTCCCGGATTGGGTCTGAAGAGAAACTTATTGGATGTGTAGCACAAACTTTCTGCCAGTTTCATGCGGGTTTTTAAACAGTTAATTGTAATTTGTAATGAAAAAAACCTCAAAACGTTTTGAGACGGAAAAGTATTTTCTTTTCAGCCCCAACACCCGCCAAATTGTAAATGTTCCATATTGACATAAAATCAGTTAAATCACTTTTATTCTCTTTAATAGAAGCCACTTGATTGCCCATTGTGTAAAGTGATGTTCTGGGGTTACGAGAACGAGTTTTTTGTTTATGCCGGGGAACATGCGACAATGTTGTGCGTTTTTGAGCATACACCGTTCAAAAACTTGCAACGCGTTGCCACAAGAAGGAGAACAAATATTGGGTTGAGACAAAAACTGAAAGTTAAAATTCTGTGTAACATTTTTCAATCGAACGTCTGCTTTTTCGGAAAAATCATTCAAGTGAACCATCATTTTCAACATTCTCCGAATTTTCCAGAGTGCATTTTTTGACAAAGAAGAGAAAATTTAAAACCCTGGTTGCCTTTTTAAGACAACTTGATTAGTGACCTAATCAGATTGCTAGTTAGTTAGTAGTTAGAAGGTAGATAGCTGACTAATTAACAAGTTGGTGAACTGATTGTCACCAGGTCGGCGAATAGCTAATAAGTTATGATAGCTAATTAGTTGGTCAGGTGTTCGGTTAGTAAGTGAAACAGCTAATAAGTGAGCTGATTACCAAGTTTGTTAAGTACTTGTGTGTTGTGGTTGAACTGACATGGTCGAGTTTTTTAGCACGTAAGTATGATTGGTGTTTACCACAAAAGAAATATACACCTTGGTTAGGTTGTTGTGGTTCTGCCTTGATATATGAAAATTAAAAACTTAAACAAGCACTAAACTAAACTAGTACCACAAAGGAAGTTTGTTTATTAGACTATCTTTGCAAAGGCCAGAGAAACAATGGCAATAACGTTTTAGTCCAAAACAAATTTTACATTCCTACAAAACAATTTACTCCTAGTTTGCAGTTACTTGAATCTAAAAATGGAACGATCGATGATCGGATAAGCAACATCGGTGAGAACAAAGTGACCCTGAATGAACTTTCAAATGGCTAGAACTTCCGTCAAGTAGAATAAAAATTTTCCGTATTGATACCGGCACTATTCCGCAGTCAAAACAAACACCCTTGACCAAAACATTATTTGACTACAAGCAACAACCGAATTTACATATAGCAGGTAAGCATTCTATTGCAGCGGCTTTTGCGAAATCGATTAAAACAGCGTGTTCATTGAGCAAAATCCATGTCACGTCTTTGAAAGCTTATATGTTTACTTTTTACGCTTTCGGCTAATGTAGACAACAGGTTATGTATCTGGAAGCCTGCCAGTTAGAAAGCTAGATACATTATTTTAGAAAGAATAATGACCTGAACTACAGTACCAATCTTAGACGGTTTTTTCACACTACTGGATCAAGTTCTCATTCCGGTACGACTTCATCCCGGTTTTATGCTGAGTCTGTAGTTTCGTATGCATGATACCTTCTAAAATCTTATTCCGATACGAATCATTTTCTTGGTGTGTCACAGCGAATCGAAATGTTCGTTCCGGAATGGAATCTGGCCACACACTGCACAAGTATCATGTAAAGGAGATGCCGGCTCACCTCGGGACCAACCTCGTCCCCAGGGCCTTCTGGGTATTTTTCAAAATGGCGGTTTGAAAAACACCCAGAAGGCCCTGGGGACGAGGTTGGACAAGGACTGGTTCGGTTGATCAGCTGACTGATAGTTTCGATCGGCCGAAGTTCTTACGCACTTTCATCCCAAAATGAAAACTTCTATGTAAACATGGAATGAAATATTTGTGTCGTGCCGGAATGAAATTAATTTTGATATCATTTAAACACCATGCACCTTAGAAATTTAAAGATGCAATGACAAGTGAATTAAAAGGTAACAAAACACTTCTCCGACTCTACTTGAGATTGTTAACATTTGTACGAAAGAGAAGTTGCGTGTTTATTTTCAAAATTTCGACTAAGAAATTT
>JAOBYE010549193.1:0-12741 GCA_025403585.1 Parazoanthus swiftii
GGGGGGGCCCCCCCCCCCCCCCCCCCCAGTTTTCCAAGGCTTGCTACGGCCCTGATGGTTGATTGAAAGTACAACATGCTGTATAAGTAGGCCAACAACAGCCATGCACAAGGTAGCGATGAATAACACACTGATAAATAAAATACTACTAAACATGCTAAACAAACTATTTATTATTATGTAATAAAAAAATTGCAATACAAAATAAACTTATCGTCGTAAGTGCAGAGTATAATATTTCTATTAACCCGGGTTTTTCAGTCTTGAACTTCAAGATGTTAGATGGCGTCCTTCTTGTAACTGTTCAATTGACGATTATTCTCCTCAGCATAAGTTTAATTTGATTTCATCGTGGTAAGCCGAGACTAGAGAGTTAGTACCTGAATTGCTTTGAGTTTGCTTTGATTTCGTTTGACTGGTAATACTGGTTATCTTTGAGTTCATTTGAGTTTCATTTGAGCTTCTTGATTCGCGGAACGACTCTTTTCGAAACTGACGCTCCTTCGCTTCTTTTAGTGTGAGTCTACCGCAAACTGCGTGTGCATTTGTGTGTAGTTCGAGCGTCTTCACTGGGAACTTCGTCGACATCTTGAACAACTTCACTTGTCTTCGTTTCATCGCAATAGAACATGGCATTTAAAAGCAATTAGAAATTGTTCAAGACAAAATTTTGTGAAACAAACCTGGGTGGTTCCTGAGCTATGCAGGCTAGGCTACTTATGCTTTCGGCAAAAACCAGGAAAAAACGTAAACCTAACCTCGGGCCCCTGCGGGGTAGCCCGAGCAATGAGGCAACTTTCTGGAACGGGTGCAACTATCAAGGCAATTTTCCCCTCTTTTGTTATTGTTCAGGACTGATTTTAATCGATTTGCTGCTTTGCAAAACGGAAGCTGATTGGGCAGTTTTCGTGACTCTTAAACAACAAGGGAAAATCCCCGATCGATCATTTCAAAAACGAAACAAAAATACATGACAAAAGTGATGAAACGAAAAAAAAAACATCCAATGATGCCAAAAGTGACCACAGTCTCAGTTCTTCTTTTTTATGGCCCAAGATAATTGTAGTAACATCGTCAGCTTTGGATGAAAATAAACATTTCAGAACTACAAGTACAAACAAATTTAGTTTCGAAGAGAAACTTGTCTCATGATCGAAATCATCAGTCAGTCGCCTTTCTAACGCTTCAGCTTGACTGAACCTCCAGTTGGTCGTTCAAAGTGTATACTTGCTGAGACAAGGACGAATCATTGGTTATTCATTCTATTGCAAGCAGTGCGGTGTCTACCGTAAAAGGTACGTTTGCATTTTGTGCGTATAGATGTGATTCAAGTCTGTCATAAGTTAACATTATCCCAATGTTATCGGATTCGCCAAACTTGCTGACTCATGATCGTCTAGTGGTAAAGTGATTTGAAAAGCAATGGCAAACCTTTTATCTCTTTATCGTTTCGTGATAGAAGAAGGAAAAGAAAGTTTAACAGGACAATTACCTTCCACACGACACATAAGGCCAAATAAAAAAAAAATTAGTTGGTTAGCATCCTTTTTTCAGATTTTTATGGTCGGACGGGCGGTTTTTATTTTTATTTCCAATTTTTTTTTATACAAACTAGAGGGGGAGGAAGTTGGTTGGTACCCATTGTTTTTATTAACACACACTAACACAAGACAAAGCAATAGTTATTTTTTGCGAAATTAAGTTGGTACAAAAAGTACACTTTCCTGCTGCAGTACATCAACAGTTTCATACTGATTAATTCCGGTTCAGGAAAAACGGCGTACTTTTGGGGAGGAGGAACTTTTAAGTTGCTCCAATGATAATCCAAGTCGCTAAACCAGTTCGTTTATAAAATGTCCAAGTTACTTCAAACTGATGCAACATAATGCGATAGTCAACAAACAACTTGTATTAAATGAAAGAATCGATGAAGGGAACGGATCTGTGCTCAATTGAAAAGCTCAGTTAGAAGGTCTCCAACTGAAGAGCTGTGAAAACCGAGACATGAACAAAGCAGGAAAAAGTCAGAGAGAACAAACATAATCAATGTGGTGGATTGAGCAAACCCTCTCATTTTTTGTCAAAAGTTTTATATCACTTGGCCTTCTTGCCCCGCTTTGCAATCCACCGTTTTTCAACGCAAAGACTGCATTGAGGGTAGAAGCCCTCTTTCTCTGTCAAACCCTCCTCGACCCCACAATACAAATGCGTTGGCATATCCAGCCAAATAAAATCTCTGAGTTGCATTTCAAAGTGGTACGCAAGTGAACTTTTGAAAGGATACTGTTCAAATTTTGATAAATTACAAAGCTAGAAACACTGTTTTGGGTATATTGTATAAAACGTGGAATCATTTTAAAAGAATTGTATGAAAATAAAAAGTAAAACATATCATGGTCGGGGGCTTTTTCAATGATCAGGCGGGGATGTTAACCAACTAATTTTTTTTTAATTGGCCTAATGTGTTTCACTTATGTTTCACAGGATAGCTAGTTTTAAACCCTAAAAAAAGGTTGATGACCGAAAGCTTTGGGAAGACTGTTTTACTTCAGTTAATACTCTTTTAGTTTTTTAGTTGGCGAAAAACTGTACTGTCAAATTGCTGTGTTACCGGTTATGTTGCGTCATGTCATGCTGTGTTACTATTTTGTGTTGTTATGTCACAGTTTAGTTTGTTACGTTAAAATATGTTATGTTTAATACTTATGTTTTGTTACGTTATGTTATGTAATGATATGTTATGTCATATCACGTCATGTCATGTTATATTATACTTCAATATGTCATGTCATATCATGACATACTATATTGTGTTACTTTACGTTACGTCATGTCATGTCATGTTATGTTATACTGCATTAATTATGTCATGTCATGTTATATCATATTGTGTTACGTTACGTTACAGTATGTCATGTCAAGTCATGTTATGCTATGCTATGCTATGCTGTGTTATGCTATTTTTATGTTATGTAATGTTACGTTTTAATATGTTGTTATATTTACTTTATGAAAAAAAATCTCCAGTTCCGCGTTACCACCGGTTCCTGAATTATAACAAGTCGTCCGCTAGTTTCATTGGCATTATTTAAAAAGGTTAACTATATTTCATTTTTGAAGATAAACCGAATGTACGTACATTGAAAGCAAAATGTTCTGTATTCAAATGAAAACAGATCTAGAGTAGGGATACCGAAAGGTGTCGATTATCACAACAATAATCACAGCTAACATGTACATGATTATTTATAGAAGTAAGATACAGTATGCAGCAGTTTTTGAGATACCCTTTGGAATTCGAGGGACAAAAACATTGCACACTGCCTCTTTGGTTGAACATACGTCACAAGCTTTTATGAATCTATTGTTCCCGGGGGACGTCCCCTAAAAACGTCGGGGTGCTCGTCGGAAGAAAGAAGTTTGAACCCTATGGCCTAAAAGGTAGCAAACTGGGCGTGATCCCTCGAAATTGTACCCTGAAAAACTGGGGATACACCGCCAAGAGCCGAAGGTGTGAGCCTTATAGGGGGGTCCGGGGTAGTGTTCCCCCGGGAAATTTTGAAAATTAGTTTATTTAAAAACGTGTTTCCTGGGTTTTAAACGCAATTTGAAACAAAATCAGAGCGTCTAAAACTAGTAAAATATGAAAAGTTTTTCTCAAACTTGGAGTAATTTGCTGAGCTTGACACAGTTGCTGAGAAAAAAAACTGAGGGCGCACGGCTCTCCCCCCGGCCCCATCCATTGCTACGGCCCTGCTAAATGAAAGTAATTAGGTTGCAGTTCTTCAAATATTACCCCTAGGCTAAAAGGAATGAACTCATTATTATCAGGCTTTTACAGGCAATTCTGAGCGGTGATCTCACCGGGAAGCAAAGCTGGTCGTCTAAATTTGAACTGCTAAAAGAAAGCAAATCACGTAGAGATACCCTAAAATATAGCAAGACCCCGATTTTTAAACCCTAAAGGATAGGACGAGCACCCCTGAAGTTTTAAGGGGATCCCCCGGGCTATTGCTAAGTTCAACCAGAATGCAAATTTACAAGTAATATCGGGTGTAACTGATTACTCACAAAGATGTGCTTACGAGCAAACCAGCACTCAATAAGATTCTTCTAAGCTTTTTGTGCAGTAACTATAAGGTTTGGTGTGCATGCCATTTGCTTTTTACTGAGAGAGTTGGTTTACCCTCCAGCACAGGCAGCCCAAGCTTAGAGTTGTTATTTAGTCTGGTAGAGCGACTACTGATGACTTAGTCGATTCTAGAAGGCTTTGCATTGGGATAGATAGCGTTTCCCTGAAATCGTTTTCGATTTCTAGTGTCTTGTACATGCTGGGACCATAAAAAGGGGTTTGGAGGTGATTTTCATTTCGGAGAACCTTTCCCCTGTTATATACTTGGCATTAACTTGACCTCTATACAAGATAGAAAACTAAAATTTGGCACGTACGCTACTTTTTACCTGCTCTTTCTAACAGTGATGATAGCTTTTAATACCATTCGAAATAGAAAAACCCTCCATCTCGTCTATTTGCTGTTTTTACAGAAAACTCCTCCATAATGCCAAACTCTGAGAAAGCTATTCCTCTGTGTGTCCCAGACAACTGCTCGTGGGACGAGCACTCGCAACAATATACCAAACATCCCACCAAAACGAGAGACAAGCTGAAAGTCATAGACGCCGCACGGCGCCAACTCCGTGCCATTAAAGGTCCCGTATGTGTGGTGACAATCGCGGGCCCATGTCGCAATGGTAAGTCTTACGTTCTGAGTAAAGCGTTCGACCAGGGGGAGGTGTTTCCTTTGGGCCATCTACTGGACCCCGAGACCATGGGCATCTGGATGTGGGTGGTACCGGAGAAGTACACTGACAAGAACGGACAGGAATTCACAGTGGTACTGCTTGACTCCGAGGGAATCGACGCGGTGACGGCAGAGAGCTCCGATGATCATAAAATCTTTACCCTAAGTGTGCTACTGGGCTCTGTGATAATTTACAATTCATCTGGAGTACCAACACGCACCGATCTTGAGGGCTTGCAGTATCCTTCAAGTTTTTTTTAACCACCAGCTCTTATTTCGTTGCATGCAAATTACAATACTCCAAACCTCAAATTCTGCTTTCTTACAAGTTTTCGCCACAAAAAAGTGATCAAATACAGTTATACAAGTTCCTGGGAAACCTTTTTGTCAAAAGAACGTAGGGGCTGCATGAAAGATCAAAATAAAACAGTAAAAATCCGCGTATAAGAACCTAAGTTTTTCCAAGTTAGCCTAAATAGGTTCTTATATAAAAGGTACTTAACTGGGAAGTTAGCCTATTTAGATTCTTAAACAGGTTCTTATTTTCTAAAGAAAACTCATGTTTGTTACTGGTGGGCATGGCTTGTTTGTTTGTAATGTTTACACAAACCTTCTATAAATGCCTCTTATCTAAGCATATATTCACATCCATTATGTACTTGCATATCATATATATACATGTTAATTGTCTCATTGCCAGGGTTTTGGTTTCATTTCATTAACTGGCAGAGGTTATTAGATTTAATTTAATTTAAGAAATCAGTGTTTTTGACTGAATTTCTCAGAATAAGAACCTGTTCAAATTCTAGGCTAAAAGGGAGGTCTAACCGGACAGTTTTAGTCTAACAAGTTCTTAAATTTTCTTAGAGAAAAGTCTAACTCTCGAAACGTCAAGCTTTAATACTTTCAACCTAACGGAGAAAACTGAACACACCTGACCTCGTCAACCTTTGTTAATCAAACCACTTATCAAACCTACTTGCCGATGCAGAAGAAGGTGTCTTTAATAAATCTTGTCTTCCAGTGTGGCCACCATTATATTTGTCATACTTAGTGGGAAACCATACGACTCAAGATATTCGGCATATTAGAATTGTTATTATTCTGGTTATTAGTAATAATAGTAGTATTATTGTTATTATTATTGTTGTTATTAATATTAATATTATTATTAACAATATTATTATATTATTGTTAATATTTTACGATATGATATGACAAGATATTATTTTATAGCTAGTTATATTGTGTCATGTCATGTCATGTTGTTCAATATGATGTCATGCCATGTTACGCTATGCTATGCTATGCTATGTTGTGTTATGTGATGTGTTGTTATGTTGTTATATGTTATATGTTGTAGTATTATTATAACATATTAGATATTCTTTAACCAAACCCAAGATTCGTTTCAAAACTCACCCAGAAGATACACCTGCAAGCGACAAGTCAAGGTGTCGACGAAGAAAGCCAGCCGAGTTTTAACAAAGCGTTCCCTTACTTTGTGTGGCTTTTGAGAGATGTTCTGTTGACCTTACCACCTGAATGCAGCACTATCAAGGACTACTTCCTCAAAAGGGTAAGGTTAGGGACGGAGCTACAAGTAAATGCTTGTGAAGGCAGCCGGCAGAGTTTGAACAAAACATCTTCTTACTTGTGTGGCATTTGAGAGACGTTCTAGATCTGCTGACCTTACCACCTGAATGCAGAACAAGATCAAGAAGTATCAGACCTGAAAAGGCTCCTAGCAAGATTTCTTTGTGGTATGAGTAGAACCCAGCCTTACTACCGCGCAATTACACCTCAATCAATAAATACATTCTGCGGAGGATTACAAGCACTTTGCTGAACAATACCATAAACGCCCCATCCCTTTCCTCCCTCTATTAAGACCTTCTCTCTAGTAAGTCCCCTTTTAATCATGCAAATTTGTGCCACTGTTATGTGGCAGCACGTGCACTACATTTGACATTAATAGTTATGTAAAGCCACTGCTTGGACCTGTTCAGGACCCGACTTCTTAAGAAGCATCCCCCCCCCTCCCCTCTTCCTTCGTATTAAGCCCCCTCTCTAAGAACGCCCACCTCCTCCATCCCTCTAGAAGGCCCCTGTGCATTTTACGGTAATAAAACTATATTAAATAGTTCATATAACTTTTAATAATAGCTGTTTAACTTAATAGTACAGTGGTACCTTTATTTACGTGTCAAACTAAACATCAGTATTGAACCACGGGTAGGGACACTGTATTGTTTTGAAGTACTAATAAAAAAAATACTATAGTTTCCAGTTACTTCCGCTGTTGTCTTGCACAGGTCTTCAATTCTGACCTGGACTCTAACGATAATCTGGGAAGAGTTGCGGAGAGTATCTTGGACCTTTTTAAAGGTTTCGACGCTTTCCAGCTTCCACCGCCATCATTTGATGATGAAACGATCCAAAAGTTGAATTCAGATGGTGTACAAAGTCAGATCAACCCAAAGTTTAAGTCGGGAGTGCAACAGTTTAAAGGTTTCCTCAGGAACAAACTGATTCCTAAGACGAGCTTAAATGACCGCGAATATATTACGGGAGAGGGTAAGGAACAGTAAAGATTAGTTTACAGCGTACTATACTCTTTTCCAAGTTCTTGCTGTAGGATATATTGACAGCTCCCGCTCTAACGACTGAATACCTAGTTGTTTATTCCAAATCCATGGTTTCAATAAAACATCCGTTCTCTCTCGGTATTATTAAAGTTCTCCAACACCCTACTTATATCATACAGTTTTGTTAGTAAAGGTAATTATGAATAAAATTCTATGTATACATCTAAAGGTTATCCAAAACCCTGTAAGACCGTACATTTTTGTAAGTATGGGTACTTACAATAAAAAATTCAAAGTAAATCTTAAGGTTCTTGAACACCCTACTTAAATCATACAGTTTTGTTAGTAAAGATATTATTGAATATAGAATTCGAAAGTATATATCCTTGCCAGTAGAGCAAAATAAAACATGAGAATTGTTCAATCATGCCAAACTGAATCTTGCCAAGCTTCGTCCCCGCAACGGTTATGCTCAGTGTTAACGCAGAGAAAGAGTACTTTCTACGGGAACTTTACTTTCAAAAAATATAAAAGGTTGGCTCGATGGCTTTATTTAATCAATATTCAGAACACTAACCGGGACACTTTAATTGAGCTATAAGGACCTGATATTTAAACAAAACATTGAGCAGACAGAAGAACAATAAGTTCAAGGAAGATGAACAGATTTATAACTACACAAAAGATTAGTGAGGTGCAGTAGTTTTAAGGCGGCGAAATACGATATACAAAAACCCTCAACTTGTCGCGCAACATTGTTTCGTTGCTAGTTTTTGGTCGATGTTTCGCGTTTTTCACCTTGTGCGGTCAACTTGTCGCGCAACAAAAACATTTGTTGCAGGTTGAACAAAGTTGTTGCGAAAAGTAGAACGCGGGTCTACTTTGAGCAACAAATTTTGGCTTTGTTTCTTGTTTTTCGTCAAATTCCCAACTTGTCACGCAACCACTTTGGTCATACTCGCACCTGATTGGCTAGCTGAAGTTGCAATCACGTCAGCTGACAATGCCGCATTGTTGGAGGTAAACGAACATGGCGGACGTTTCGGCAGGAAATACTTTCCTCGAAAGCAGTTCAGATAGTAGTACTCCCGAAGAGGTTTTCTTTCTATTTTTGGCCTGATCTTGTTGGCAACAAACTCAAACTCGTCTCTCGAGAGGTGAAAAAAATTTCGGTAGCCCCTCTCGTCTTCAACCGACATATCTTTCACAAGCTGATGGTATGCTCCCCTCTCTTTTCTCCTACGGATCCACTGCCTTGTTGGCTCCCTCTTTTTCCGTTTCTACTTGTCAATTGCCTCTTCGTCTGCGAGTAAATCCAGCAGAAAAACTGCAGCGGCGCGCTTTTGCTGTTGTGATACCGCCATCTTGTATCCACACAATGTAAATCAACCAATCAGCGCGCTTTATTTCTTCAATTCGCAACAAATGTTTTTGTTGCGCGACAAGTTGAACACGCAATACGAAAAACGCGAAACATCAACCGGACCAAAAACTAGCAACGAAACAATGTTGCGCGACAAGTTGAGGGTTTTTGGATCTCGTATTTCGCCGCATTTAGCTTGAATTGCTAGGAAAACAAAAAGTTCTAGTTCACCTATTCCCGCTGTATATTCCTGCTGTTTAGCTCCTTTAGGGTATTAGTCTTTATTACTGGCGCCTTTTTAACTAAGGGAAATTGATTTCTTATAAACTGAACCAATTGACAACTGCGCGCCTTTTCAGCAAGGAGAAAGAATGAGCTGATTGGTTAACTAAGTTTTTGAATATAAAAATAAACATACAACAACAATCTTTATTTATACCGCACATAACAGATACAATGTTCCTTTAGTTGGGTAAGTGTTGCCTCAGAATTAACAACATTAGCTAATTGAGCTAGGCAACAGAAGCAATGGTAATATGAATTTAGAAAAAAAAGACCGTTGTACAAGGCACAAATATTATAACAAAAACAAACAAAAGCCTACTCATTTCTCTGTGTAGCCCTCGCTGCCCTGTTGGACATTTATGTGGTTACACTCAACACTCCTGGGGCGGTTCCCAACGTCCAACAGGCTTGGGGAGTCTTTATCCAGAATAAGTGCTCTGAATCGACTGCGAAGGCCCTGAAAACGTATGAAGAATCTATGATGGCGGTAAAACAAGAGTTACCTTGCGCCAGCGATCAAATCAACCAGCATCACAGGACAGCCCTGGACGAGTGTTTGGCCGTGTTCAAGTGTGACACTGAAGGAATCTCTGCTGTTAACACTGACAAGTATTTAAAGGAGCTTTCAGTGAGTGAACCATACAGCTAGTGTATATGTAGTCTCAAGTATTCACTGAAGACCATTGGAGGTTGGTTATAGGTCTGATCTTGATCGTGAGCGATTTCATAAAACTGATGTGGGACGTTTTCAAATTCATTACGCACTACTGTTGTTATGATATAAAATTACATGTTGCACACAGCAAGTTGATCTGCATTCGACTTAGTCTGAAGCCTGCAAAAGACCAGCCTGTATGCTGGCTCTCCTTGCGGGTTGGGGATACAGTTCGGGGAAAGAAAAAAAATGTATTCTCAACCCGCAAGGAGAGCCTGCAGGCAGGCTACCAAAACACTGGACTTGCAAATGTGAATTAAACGAAGTTTTGACCTATCAATAATTCAAAACAATTGTCACAGCCTCAGGGGTGTCCTCTTCAAAAATAACAAAAAACTTTTGATGCGGATTCAAATTGCCCGCAGGTGCCGCAAAAGAACCAATGATCAGCTCAGGTTAACAAAATGGTATCAGTTGTATATTTCTGGGATAACGTCGGTCATTGTGAGTAACGCTTGTTTGTTATTTCAGGTTGCAGCAGACAAGGTCCACGTGCAGTGGATCGAGGACAACAAACGACTCACCAAAGACGCGTGTGAACAGCTGCTGTTGCAGTTGAAAAAAGCCATCCTGGACCCAGTCCTCGACCAACTTACTAGTGCCCAAGGCTCCTCGCTCACTTTTGAAAACTTCGTCCAGGCGTACGATTTGATCAAGTCCAGGTACAAGAAGCAAGCGCGGGGAGCTGAGGACGTGTGTGCGAGCGTGTTTGCTAACTTCCAATCGGTAAGATTGTTTTCGCTGAGTATTCAGCTAGTTTCGGGAGTAGCTTTTCTCACGTCACAGGCAGCCCCAAGCTTCTAATGCGAAACTTAATCTGAAGCTTTAACGAAGTTGAAATGCGATAAAAGTGCCGTGGAAAGATTTTGCCAATCCCAGACAGTATATGTTTTTTGTTACTTTCACAGTTATAAGCGTCGATACTTCTTCAACTATTTTTATAAACCTCTCAGATTTTGGGAGATTTTGGAAAAACTGTGACAAGCGTTTTGCAGGATGCCTTGGTGTTATAATGAGGGTTATGAAACGAGAAACCTCAATAATGAGGTTCATAATGGGGTTTTTATAGGTGTCATCATGAACTTTGACAAATCTGCTTGTTTTCTTTGTCAAAAAAGTTACCTTCATAATATAATTCGAGTTGAAGAAACTGGTTTCAGAAAGCAGTAGTTTTAGTTATTTGGAGCAACTAAGAAACTGCCACTTTTTGATACAATTGTTAATACAGAAATTAACCTGAACAACTTGAGTAATGTTTCTTGTTCATTTTGTCCGTGTCGCCTTCTCAGCAACTGAAAGCAGAGATAAAGAACCACATGGAGTACTTGAAGCAGCTGAAAGATTACGACGAGAAGATTGCAGACGAGAGAGAAGCTCGGGCTAAAGAGGAGGAACAGAGCAAAATGCTCCAGGTCTGTGTTTGTGCGCAACAACAGCTTACGACAACAACTTTTGTTCGTAACTCGGTTTGAATAATTTACAAGTTGTCAGATAAATGAGGCTTAAGTATATGAGGAGTGCGTGCCACAACTCCATCGAGTTAAAATCTGTGATGCAGTGAACAATATTTTAACTAGAAGTTAGCAATGCTCATCAGTGGAAGTGCTGCCATTTTTCTAACTATAACGGCAACAAAATTAACAAGGAAGATGTTTTCATCAGTGTATTATTGAAAACAGGTCATTTCACCTAATGTATTTGCTTAAAATTTTAGCAAAGTTCAAAGTTTGACTTCTCGGTTTTGTTTCGGTCAAAAATATAAACAGGGAAGAATTTAATTTTAAAACGTTACGCGACTTACCGTTTTAAAAGCCAACGCCAAAGAGGAAACAAAATGACCGACAAATAAAAGACAACTCCTTCTAGTACTCCAATTTACCCCAAATCCCGTGCACGCGTACATGTAACAAGAATTCGAAACTAGTCGTGGCCGAGCGAGTCCCCCGACAAAGATCCGGAGAAACAGGCGAAGGACAAATTTCTCAAGGGAACAGCTATAGGTTTCACTGCCTCACAACAACCGTAAGGGTTTGTGCCAGGTTACTCAGTCCATAAGATCTTCGCCTGCCAACTAGAAGGTCCCAGATTTGATTTCTAATCTGGTCTGTGCGTGACCTCCTTTCGACGCACCGACCTTGCACTAACACCGTGGTGTTCCTTGCACTGGGATTACGGTTATACGTACGGGTTCCGACGAGAACTAAAATAAACTCTTTTACAAAGGAAAGCCAGACAGAAGAAGGTCAAAAGTGGACCAATTAATTGGAAATCATTTACAGTGAATACTGTATATTTAAATCAACACACATAAACACAAATTGGAAAATTAGTAGAGAAAGAAGTAGCGTCTGAAATCCAAGCATAGTGTAGTGAGTGATAATCGATGATCGATGACTGTTTACTAGTGACTGATCACTGATCTCAAATGATTGATTGCAGTTTATTGGCATTGATTTCAATTTATTGGCATTGATTTTAATTTCTTTTGCAACTATTTAGCCTGTAAATTTCCTGACCTCTACTGTACAATCATACTTTTAATGGACAACTGTCTCGATTAACCCTATGGTTGCTACAACTGGCTTGCACTTTTCTTAGTTATAATTTTTGATAAACGATAAATGTAAATCTGTAATTCTTTAAGTGCTAGTAAATGATGATTGATTGATTGCTAAGTGATTGTGTTTTCCTATGCAGGAGCAAATGAAGAAGTTAGAAGAAGAAAAAGTGCAAGCGGCAAAGGAGGTAAGACAATCAAACTATCATAAATCTTATCAAATTTTATTAATATACTGAACGACCCCTAGTATAATGTAACAACCATACGATCAGCCTTCGTATTGCTCTTTTCCGGAACATTTTATTATATTTCTTGGCTTGTCTTTTTGAGTTTGAGCACTCTGGTATACAGGAGTTCAGTCTCAAAATCCTTCTCTCAGCTGCACTGATGAGCCCTCAAAGGGCGAAACAATACATGTGTGCAGATTG
>JAOBYE010549304.1:0-12741 GCA_025403585.1 Parazoanthus swiftii
TCCCAGGACGCCGAAAAAGCTCCAAATAGGAACAAAAATTTATTACATTTTGCGTTGTTACATTTCGCGTAAAAATGTTGTTATATTTCGCGTTAAGTTGTTACATTTTGCGTCAAAATTTGTTACATTTCGGGTTGTTACATTTTGCGGCGTAACACGCCCGCATCGTACTTCCGAATGGTAATTTTATTGACAAGAAATTTCTTATGAGCAACACATTTAAATTGTGAGTGTGAATAGATTTTTGTAAAGCAAACATCCCGTCCAAAAGTAGATGGAGGGAACAACCTACTTTAGACCTACTTTCGACTCTAGTGCGAAAAGGCCTAATATTTCAAAATTAACGGACTTTTCAAGGAGTAGGTTTATTTTTATGTACACGACCCTTTTCGTCTGCAATTTTGGGAACACTTTGTAAGTTTAACATTGAAAAAATCTTTTGTAGCACCGACACCTTGGCACAGAAGTTGGTGGGTATGCAAATAATGGTCTACTTAATAACTGCTCTGCAATGCTGGTTCCTATTGGTTCTTCTGAGACTTGCAGTCATGTGCTATCAGAATGTCCTATATGTTGTGTGAGATGGTAGTACACTTCAAATATTGGTAATCTGGTCAACCTAACGATATTAAGCTCTTATTGAAGATACTGTTACAAATGATACATTACTACACTGACTGACTGTAACAATTACCAGTATGGTAATTGTGACTCTTTGTTTAGATGCATCTTTCCCAACAGCCATGTTAAGCTATTCCTCCAACTTTAAAAGCACAGTCAAATAAATGGCTACACAAAGCCAAACAAAGTCTGACACTTGGCCAGGAACATGCATTGACTTGCTTCAAATTTAATGCAATTAGTCTGCAACTTCTTTATTGGCAGATCTTGCAACACAACAACACCAGCCTATTTGAAATTCAAAACTTGCACTGACTTGGCTTCAGTGGACTTTTAGGTATTTAAGCACCAATGCTGCATCTACTAATGAAAGAAATTTCCCTAAAAGCTGATACTTCATGCCTCAAGAATACGGTGTTGATACTAGTTTTGATCCTACAAATGTCCAGCCCGTCTCAATATCGTCCCAACAATGGTAGTATTTTATAGAGTTTTCTGCTAGCGTGGTTTTGTTGGCCTGTTGTTCATTGATGGCAGTCTAGTTCATTTTGAAGAAATGCGCATCATGTTTGGTAATTGCAACTGTGTTAACCAGGCATACAAATGTTGGTTTTTGATGTAGTAAGCAATACTAAGTCACATTTGAGATACATAACTATACACATAATTATACATAAATACATACTCACATACATAAATATACACACACTGCTATAAAATATAATAGAAAAATTTTATGTTTAAACTATCTGATGATTCAATTGTATTAATAACATTAGGTTTTTTTAGAATATGTCTGTTGGTTCTAAATGTACATGTAAATAAAATTATTCACAGCTGCACCAATTTTCCTTTGGAATGTCATATACTGCCAGCAGCCAAAATGCTTAATTAAAAAGTGAAAAGTTGTTAATTATGAGAACACCCCAGCTAACAGTTCCCCTCAACGGTTCAGCTGCACCCTACACAGTATATGACATCAGCTCAGCTTAACCAATGAATCAAATAAATTCATCATATAAATGCCTTCTATGCAACTGTTCTACAATAAATTTATAGTTTAAGACTAAATTTATAAGTTTTTGATGTTGAAAACGAGAGAAAACAAACATAAATGTTAAAAAATTTAGGAAGCTAGGAAAAGAAACTGAAAATTTAAAGCAGACTAAATTTACTCCAAGATATCACAATGATTCTAATTTTTTCAATAAAACAAGGTAAATTTGATTGAAACAGTGCAGAACAGTGGCTAAAGGAAATCCATGAGAATATTGAATATAAATCATTTGAATATAATGTGTCACAAACACATACAATTTTAAATGGACACATTGAGTGCATTAACCCTATTCAGCCTGGGGGGGGTGCTTTTGATGCCCGCACCAACTTCAACTAGCTCGCAAATGCAAACCATTGAAGATAATCCTCCCACATCGTGGGACTTTTCTGCAAATTTATCTGGCAATTTAGTGACCGGTAAAACTGATGCTACGGGGTCGGATGTTGCCATGGCAACAGCATTTTGAAGGGCATGTTTTGCTGAAATTTGAAAATCTTGCTTTATTTTTAGATTTATACAGAATGTGATGCTTGGGAACAAGTATTTTGATAACCTTGAGCACCACTGTTTTAAGAAATGTGATATCTCATACTAATTTCAGTCGATATGTGACATCATTGATGACATCATACATATTTATGTGTAAATTGTGAATTACATAATGACATATAATTTTTTAATTTTCTGAATTTTTTCTTATTCGATTTTTGTTTGTTTTATATATTTTAGACCCTATCTACTGAAATAGCTTCAAAAATATACATAAAGTTGACTACAATTGGCATGGAAAGAATACCTCCTCCCCTTTTTTTCTTTCTACAGATGTATGCGTTTGTTTATTTGCTTCAAGACATTTATATAATTGGAATGGGCTTAAATCCAACTTTCCTGTTTTGAGGCATTGATCAAGTGTTTAAACCAAGAATTTCTTGGCTGTGCGTGCTTTCTGTTCCAAAATTAGAAAGAAAATCTAAAAAAAACATCATTTCTTGGAAAAATGATGCCCCCCCCCCACAGGCCCAGGAACTGCAAAAAAGCCCAGGTGGAATAGGCTTAATGGAGTCCAATTAAAAGAGCTGTAAATCAATTATTACCTAAAACTAATTGTGATGAGAAAATAATGAGAATGTGTCATCTGTTTGGGGGAAGACAACTATTCAGCTGCACCTTGAGTTAGTATAACTACATTTAGCTTGTTTGAATACAGTCATGTTCTAAATAGCAACTGAAAAATAACTTGCTAAACAGAAAAAAAATCACAAGAAGCTAGTTCTGAATTAATTTTTGTTGGTACTAAACATACCCTAAACGGGAAAAACAATTTCTGTGGACACATTTTAGTCTTGTTGATTGGTCTGCAACCTTACAAAGAAGCAAACACCAAAGAATCTGTTTTTGTTTTTTATCTGGCAAATTCAGTTATAGCAAGTAACAAATAAGGCACATTTTGCATTATTTTTTAAAGATGCAGGTTTCTGTACTGGCATATCAACACTCCTTAAGAAGCAGATTGCTAAATCATCCACTACCATTTTGAACAATGACTTAATGCAAAATACACTGTAGCATTGATCACAGTTTTGCAAAAAACAATGTTAGAGAAAGCAATTATTTCAACAAAAAATTTTATTATGTTAGCACAGTTTCTCGAATCTTGTAGAAAAATTGGAAGTGCTGAAACATTTAAAATGATAATTACGCAATTAATGGTAAAAGAAAATACTTATTGTTACCATGTCACAATTTCTAAGCAAAAATGGTAATAGGAAAATAGATATGAATCTGCATACAGCATGTGGCCATGAATATTTCAACCAACAGACACTTGCTGAGTCCTATCTGCACACAAGCATGAGGAGGGCTCCAATGCCAACACCTGCAGCTGCAGCAACATGCCACCCTGTGGACCCAGTCCCTTCACCATCCTCAGTTTGAAAGAATACAACAAATCCATCCTGCCAGAGAAAAATAGCTTATAATAAGTAAGTTGCAACTTTTAAACATCTTTTAAGAGTTAACTGACTTGAAGCTAGAAGAGAAAATTTGCTTGTTTTATAGTAAATTTGGTGATTTTAGTGTCACAGGTGACTGGAGGTTCTACAGTGTAACAATTGATGGGTCCAAGAGAAAATACACAAAGCCCACCTAACAAAATGAGAGACAATCAATGCTAAGTATTTGGCATCCATGTCAAAATGCAGCAGATACTCAAAACCATGTTTAATGTCCACTGTCATCACTTATGAAGGCAGCTGGAATTTGAGTGAAGATGGGAATTTACATTAATTCATTGCATCCAGCAAAGCAGTATGTCAAAATACTGTTTGAATAAATGAAGAAGACTTAAAAATAATGTCTGAGAGTAACCAATCTGATGTCAAGTATAAAAGTGTTGAAATTTTCAGCACCCAACCTTTCACAATATTTCGAAAAACACATCACAGATATCAAAATATTGTATCCAGTGTCCTCAAACAGTACAATACTTACCACTAAAAAGAAACTAAATTTAAGAACCTGTTAGCCTAAAAATAACAATTTAGACCCCTTTACATTAGAACCTATATATGGACAGAATGTACATACAAAGGGCATGGATTGAAAATACCTTAAAAAGTTTGAGTTATATCTTAATAAAAAAAAATGTTTAGAAAAAAATATTTCTACATTTAACTCTATTATTAATATTTAGCCTGAAATATCTACTAAAATGTGTCATGATCACATACGGTATTGTCCAAAGGCAAGGCTGGTTTGGACATCAAATCTTTCTTACAAAAATAAGAACCTGTTTAAAAACCCAAATAGCCTAAAACTTCACTAAACACCATTTATATAAGAAACTGTTTGGGCTAACTTTGAAAAATCTGAAGCATTAAAAAATTTCCTTTTGGCACATTCTAGACGTAATTTCCCCTAAACATTCCATCTCATTTATGTCAGAGCACAAGTTATTCAAAGCATTTAGCCAATACATTGGGATCGAATCTTATACTGACTACCTAGCTCCTGGAACATTTTAAGAATATGTGTAGAGTAGCCCAGTAAATCTGGAATTCTTTCTTTTGGCAGCAAAACGTGAAATCAAGCTAAACTTTGCTCAGGGACTTGCGTATTAGTTAATATTTTTTAAATTTTTATAGGATGTTTTTAAAATGATAAAGTGCTTTATCACATAGTATTATGTGAAAAATTTCAAATAATTTCTCATTTTAGAAGTTATTAATCGCCGATAGATTTCCCCGTTCATATTTTTAAAAAAATACCAGACAAAACAAGACTTCTCGTGAAAAGACTGAACATTGTTTTACGATACATAGTTTTTGAGGATTTTAACTTTCGTATGACAGAAACAATCTTCCTAAGCATGTACGGCTAGTTTGGCTCTCCGACCTACGAATTCTACAACTACCTTTCCTAAATATTTTCTCTGCGTTGCTGCGGCCAGGTCATGCTGGCGACTTCTCAAAACTAAACTTTACTTCAATTTATTATTGGAACTTCCTTCACTGCTGCTTGAACCATATTTTTTCCTCATTAACAACAAGGAATTCCTTTGTGAAACATTCCCTGCGCACGCTCGAATTTCCCACGACTTTGATCGAACGTTCAAAATTCTTCGAAATCTGCACACTGAACAATTTGTTTTCCCTGCCAGTTCTCGTACCGACTTACACTTGTTTCAGCAAAAAATAACTCATCTAAACTTTTAATGTAATTTCTTGGAAATTTTTTTTGTTCTTTGCGTGGAGATTTTAATCTTGCATGGCGTATTGGCGATTTAAATTTGTGTCTGTCATATGCATCATCATTACGTGCAAGCTTGTGGAACTGTCAACTGGACAAGAAATAATTTGGTTGCAGCTTTTAATCTCCAAAAGCAGTCTGTTTCGAGTACGCAAACTTTGATTATTTATACTATTAATTTCGGAAAAGAATCAGTATTTTGCTTACCCATCCTCCATTATCGTCAATCCATTTTGAAAGATTCTGGTCCATATAACGTACAACCCACTCTACCACATTGTCCACAAAGCCTGCCAGATCTTCTCTTTGTGCACAGTGTACTGCCAAATTGGCCCCAAAAGCTAAAAACGCAACAATTCTCCCCCAGTTTGTACCATTCTGAAAAACTTCGTCAGCTATTCCCACAAACGTTGGATATGCCGTGTTCTGAGTTAAATGGAGTTGATCGCACATGGAATCGAAGAGTTGTCTATTTCCATCAATCAGCTCATCCGCGACTCCTCGCAACTTTAACGATGCCGGCGAGGGACTCGAGTTTTCGTGATATCCGAAAATGGAGATCCCATTCTGCCTCAATTTATAACCAACATAGTCTTTTACAATATGAAAAAAACGGCTTTCTTCTGCAACAGGCATGGTAACTGCCCAACTTCAAACGATATCACACAACTCTTGTTCTTGCAAGAAAAAATTCACGAGGCGGTTGGCCTTCAGTTGCTCTCAATAAATAAGCCTAGCCAGAAAGAAAGCCCTTTTCCAGGAGGTGGCACAACTTTTCAGTATCGCTCGACGTCAGAATGACTGTACAGTAACTCCTTAAAACCTGAGATGGCTTTTATCACGGCCAACAGCTTGAACGCCGGATGACAAATATAGTATCCACTTTTGAAATAAATATTAAACTTTTCTGCTGTCTTCAACAGTACGTGCGTTACACAAAGTTCTACTATACATCACTGAAGAAATCTGACTTCCACTTTGCACTGACAGTTCTTCTTTCTTCGACTCAAGCCAGAACCGTCCGTACCTACGGTGAAGTCAATCGCGCTGCAAGGCTGCTTCTTTGTTGATTAACACGTCATTTGATTGGATAGTGCTCATCAGCCAATCAGAAACTTTGTAACATGTTTATCATTATATTACGTCAAACAGTTAAGAACTGGTATTATTTTTTTCCAACCTACTCTTTTTGGTCAGTGTTTGCTTGAGCATAATCTAAAACTACTCCAGAAGAAGTGCATTCAAGCAATTCTTCCATATTTCAACCGTGCGCGAGGACACAATACAAAATATGGCGTCAGTGTCAATTAGCTTTCCCAGTCAGACATAACTGCTTGATGAAATTAAAAGCTACCATCAACTCCAAAACCTTTTTGATATATTGTAATGGAACACGTTCAGGCCCGTAGGCAGGGGGGAAGCCCGAATAGGTTTATCGTAACAGTTGGTGTTAACGTAAATCGAAACGACTAAAAAAACGTCAATAAGTGTGCTTGTCCCACAAATTTGGCTTTAAAGAGTCCAAGTTTACAAAATTTGCACCCCCCCGACAAAAATCCTGGCTACGGGCCTGACGTTACATGTATTTCCATCTACCCTCAATAAAAATGGGCGTTCATCCTTTTTAAAATGATACTACGTGATGGATTTTATGCTTCGTCAAGATTAAATGTTGACGTCATGAATTAATTGGCCAAGCAATCAGATGCTGACGACGGCAGTTTTGAAATCAATGGTCCAAATAATATATTTCGCGGCTTTCAATATAATAATTCGTAAACTCTGTTAGACACCGTCAAAGGGCTTGGCAATATCAGGAATTAAATAAATAAAAGAGCACTTTTTAAAATTATTAAATTGCAAGTGGGCTGTATTATTTCTCTTGCAATATATGAAAAATAGAACAAAGGTCGCAAAGGACCATAAAGATCCAAGTGTTAAGTGGCCAAATCCAGTCAACGAAACCAACAAAGGTAAAGAAGAAATTGGAAACGACTTTTACCAAAATAATCAGAACTCACCCAGGCCGAGGTTTGCCCAACAACTGGGAACAAGCTCAGGCTGGAGCTCATAATTTCAGTATTTTTTTTTAATGAAAGTCCACAGGAAATTTTTAAAGTTCACAAAAACGTTCCAATCAAAATGGAAATGTTGTACCTGTTGCTTCGGTAAACACAACTGGAATGGTCTGGAAACATGAAAAATTTAAAAGCAATTTGAGGCTGAAGTTGCCTTTAGGCAAAATTCACTGGTTCTAATTGAAAAAAAATGTATTGATTTTTCCTGGCTGAATACCAGAGTGGGGGCGGACAGCTTGACCAATATCGCAAATATTAGTGTGCACATGCAACTAGAAACCCGAGTGGTTATCACCAGTTTTTGTGAATTTTCTTATTTTGGAACACAACTCGTTTTTTGTTTGTATTGATAACGAAGTAGCAATGCCAGTGTCAATACATAAATAAAAGATCCGTTCACATGACATGTCAGTTAATGTACATTGTTACCAGTTAAAGATCATATATATGCGTTTCAAAGTTCTTTCATAAAGCACTCAATAGAAAACAAAGCACTGGAAAAGCGTGCTACGTGTTATTAACGGATTTTCCATCAAATAAAAAAGAGGAAGTTTTTATACAAAATATAGCTTACTTATTTACAAGAACTCCAGGCTTACCATTGCTGAAGATTTCCCAATGAAAGTTACGTGCAGCTCCCCCTTCAAATCAGCACATGACAGCATTTTTGTTCGTACGGCTACAGGCCACTCGTGAAATCTCAACATATGTTGATGATTATCAGGAAACAGCATATGTCGACCTATTTTGTCTTTCTTGAGAGCCAACGTTGCATTTTCAAATTACCAGAAGCCTTGAGAGCAACGAACAAGACAAAAGTTTCTTTTATAATAGAACAAGACAAGAGAAAAACCTAATCGTTATCAAGGTATGAGGGTGAAGACCATAGGAGAATGGGGGTGATTAGTTTGGGAGTTTTTTTAACTTCAGCTAAGATGTGGGTCAAGAATTTTGGGCCTCAAACTAAAATCCTGCGAAAAATGCTTCTCTTTCTAAGGAAAACATGCCACTGACCCCCCCTTCCCCCTTCTACCTTCCCCCTTCCCTCCAAAATGGAGTTCAGCTTCCGGCCGGCTAGTCCGAAAACTCCGCTTAGAAAGTAAAACACAGTGGAATTCGAGCAGGGTAACACTACATTCAGTGTCATAAACAAAAATGGCAGAAAAGCCTCAAGTTATAAGAAGTTACAGAGAAAACGTTTCCTCAGCCACCCCCACCCCCGCCCAACTTCAAACCATTAATCAATTAAATTTGCGATTGATTGACAAGCCGCACTTGCAAGTTTGTTCAGAATATTTGTCAGGCCCGTTGGCAGGGGTTGCACGACGTGCGCACACCACAACGCCCGCCCCCCTCCCAAGGGTCAAAAAGGTCCGCAGCAGTGTGCTTAACTTAAAGGTCTGCTATGGTGTCGGTTCGCACCCCCCACAAAATTCCTTGCTACGGACCGTTTTGTCAACAAACAATGGCGCGAACGCGTATGGTAATGGGGAATAAGCCAGATCAGTTAAAAGTTTTAATTGCTGTGAATTTTTTTTTTAAAAAAGCAATATACCGGATTCACGCGTAGTGTGCGGCCGGGTTTTTTTCATTTGGATTAACATATTTTTGAGTTCATCAATGATGTGAAGTTGAACTTTGCTACGTGCTCTGATGTTTGTTAGTTTGGTGGTAAAGCAGCTTTTTGAAAAAATGTAAATGTGCCCGCAACACGATTGTTTCAGTGAAGCGCTAGCGAAATAGGCCGCTGCCATTTGCATGTGTTATAAATTTCAACAGAGTTACGTTTATGTTTCTGTAGTTTTAAAAACGCAGCAACATCATACATAATAGGTTAAAACTGAAGCACAATTGATTGTGAATTATGCAGTTTTCGTAGTCTTTCAAACATGGATCGTTCACTGCCAAGCACAGTACGTGCCCCTCTTGAGGTGAGTTTTCAGGCATTTTTGTTGAATACTTGAATACACACGTGCTGTAATTGGTCAATTGTGGCGCAAACTTCCTGTGGTTGACCGCAAATTGGCTTCGTTAAACAGTAAGTTCTTGAGTTGTACACGCTCATGGATATGGATGCCAGGTGCTAGGCAGGGGTGGTGAGCTCAAAGGATGTGGGTTCCACCCCCCCCCCCCCCCAGCACACGCAGGCCGAAAAGGCCAATAAAACCTAAACGTTTGAAAATAAGAACAGAGGTGGAGTGCCCTTTTTCTACTTTGTCACTTAAATGTTATAATTTGTTTTAGAATTAAGATAAATTGACGGTTCAATTTTTTTGGCTGTTTTAGTTCTAACTGCCAGTGTCGGCTGTTGAGCGATCTTTATACTTTATTCGTCTTCCGTGCGAGTCAATTTGTGTTTTATAGACAATCTAGTGAACAATCAGAACTAGAAGCCGCATGTTTTCAGTTTGAGCCCTTTTTAGCGCACCGAGTTAACCAGAAGACCGCTCCAGAAAAGTCAGACAGGCAAAATGAGCTTACAGTATGGAATAAACCCTTTAAAATATCAAGCGATATTGATTTAATTCCTCTTTTGACTACTTTTCTCCACCATGAAACGCGCGAAATGTAGTCTAAGGCAGTTCGAGTTGTCTCAAATTTTGCCAGGGAGCAAGCCCTGTGATCCCCCCCCCAGGAATTTGGACCTTCACTGCCCACACGCACCCTCCATATAAAATCCTACATCCTACATCCATCACTACAGCTGCAAGAGTACAAGAGGCATCAACCTAGCTCACAATCAAAATATTTAGGTTGCGGGTGAGAAAAAGGGCGGAATGTGGGTGGATGGGTGGGAAGCATACGGGATTCAGGACTTTTTTCTATGATGGTGTCATATACTACAACTAACAGAATGCTTTGCCGGCTTTTCTTTGTAAGATAATCCAAAGGTGTTAACTTCATAAGGGTACAAAAGCTTAAACAAGAAAGAAAAATCGTAAAGCATTCTGGTAGTTGTATGGGGAATTTTTATCGTATCTATCGATGACCTGGCAGAAAATGTCAAGACCTGCAAAACGATTCTCTATGCAGAAAACACAGCAGTATTTTTTTGCTAATGTAACCTGCGATCAGGCCTTCGAGGGAGCGTCATCCTGCAGAAGAAAATACGCAGGCCCGTAGCCAGGATTTTTGTTGGGGGAGGGGTGCAAATTTCGTAAACTTGGACTCTTAAAAGCCAAATTTATGAGACAAACACATTTATGGCCGTTTTTTTAGTCGTTTCGATTTACAGTAGTATCAATTGTTAAGATAAACCTATTCGGCTTTCTTCATAGCCTTATTAAATCTCCAAATGCGGACCTTTTGGGGTCCGTGGGGAGGGGGGGGGAGGGTGCGTGCGCACCCCCTGCCTACGGGCCTGATCCGAGATAAACGTTTTCAGATTTGTTTAAACAGCTTGGTTGGACACCCATTAATTATTGTTGGACTTTCCACAAATGTATTGATGGCCTTTTTCCATTAAACTTCTCAAGTATTGTAAAGAGGAACTCAGCAGTACATAATGATAGCACTAGAGGTACAGATAACATCCATGCTCAGCAGCCGTTTTACTTTGGTTCGATTTTTGGAACTTGAAGTGTCCCAATCGGATTGTTTTGAGACTGGAATCACGGTTTACGGTGACATTGCATCCGTGCCTGTTGTACACGTTCCGCATGACTAGTTTGCCAGACGTCGTTTCTTTCTTTTCATCAGTGGTTCTTTGTACTGAAATCTTTGTCTTGTCAACACCAGTGTAACAATAGCTGCCAGCAAAACAGTACGTTAATTTCTCTGCATTTTAATGTGTAGAGCTCTCGTGGCGCAATGGGTATGTACAAGCTTCGGCAGGCCTGGGATCCGTACATAACTCTCCCCCGTCGGTGTC
This sequence comes from Parazoanthus swiftii, assembly GCA_025403585.1. Lineage (NCBI taxonomy): Eukaryota > Metazoa > Cnidaria > Anthozoa > Zoantharia > Parazoanthidae > Parazoanthus > Parazoanthus swiftii. The sequence goes on from JAOBYE010549304.1 coordinate 11,378, forward strand.
AAACGAGGCTAAGGAGGTGTCCTCTATCTGGGTTGGGGTCCTGGACTCTCTTCTCCCCGCCACGGTTTTTCCCCTTTGTTTTCCTGTTCTGCTTAACTTTTGTCAATTTATCCTGTAGAGTTGTGTTTATTCAGTTTTTTTTAAATATATTTTTTTCTATTCGCAAGAACAAAACCGAAAATAGCCATTTTTTTTGTTTACTTTACTTGATTTTTTTCCACTTTTTATTTAGGTTCAGTTTTGCTAGTTTTTCTTTAGAGTAGTGTTACTATTTTTGTTTGTCAGTTAAAGATGCACTTTTTACAAGTTTAAACATGACTAAAACCGGCTTAATTAAGAAAACTACGATATTACGGCATGATTACGGCAAATGCCCACATATCAAGACCAGCTTCCCCTTCCCGATTTATGGGCCGTTTGAGTTTTCATTTCAGTCCTTGCCCGAAAGAGTTCCGAATCCATTTTATAAGTTTTCTTTCAAAAGACACGCGGCTACGTGTAAAGACTTACGAATTGTTTTTCCAAACTGTTTTTATTTGCGGTTAATGATGTTATTTAATTGTATTCTCGTTATCTTAGAGACAATTATTTATAAAATTATGCAAGGGATTGATTTTTGAGCGCATGGCGTATACTTTTGCACTTTGCTTTTATGGGACAACCTTTTGGAGTCCGTGTGTAAAAGATCGTTAGAACAAGATCACACCACTGCAATTATTGTTTTTCTGGCTGAGTGTATCCCGCTCCTCTTTCTAATCGCCCACTCCTCTTTCTTCAAATTTGTCTTCTTCATTTACTAATAGTAATAAGGTTTAAAACTTAAAGTAAAATAAATATAGCTGAACACTGTACCCAGCAGACGGAGGGTGAGTGGCTGAAGAGATAAACATATGTAACACATTTTCAAAAAAGGGGTCTTACATCATGGCCCCAGCTGAAATTTGGATTTGGACTTGGCGTCGCCTTTTTTTGCAGCCTGCCTAGTGTCACTGGGAGAACTCCTTGGGACCCCTTTCCTGTTAATGCCTATACATATACATACTCAATCTGCAGACATGTACCGGAAACGATAGGCGCAAGTCGCGTGTTTTCAACGAAACCCGAGGTTGACCGGAAAAAGCGCTTCAAATTACGCTACAGTACAATGGTTCAAACCAAAAGTGTGAGCGATGTAAAATCGATGAAGAAAAGCCATATGACTCAAATGAAAGATCTTGAAATTCCCTGTCTTTTAAAAAAAAACGCATCAAATTCCCAGCAGGCAAAACGAACTTACGGCGGTTTGAAGTTTTGTTGAAAACACGCGACTTGCGCCTATCGTTTCCGGTCTAAATCGATTAGCAGACACGTTAGCGGCTCTCTGA
>JAOBYE010549415.1:0-11252 GCA_025403585.1 Parazoanthus swiftii
TAGAGTATTCGGTTTATTTCCCTTTTGAACTGTACAATAGGTTCAAGGTTTCTGACCTGTGGTGGCAGGTAGTTCCATGTTTTTGCCCAAATACAAAGTGAGCTACATCATACCACAAGGATACAAACCTTTGAGAATATTGATTATTAGGGCCACAACGGCGCCACTTGAGGGTGGGTCAGTGGCATAAAGCGTTAAATCTCCCAGATTGTTGTCAACAATTGCGCTCTTTCTCTCCACTTTGTACTTTTTGAGGTCATCAAGTGTCAGAATCCCTTTTGCTTTCCGAACGTCTTCCACAACCTTCTCTGCCAATGACCCATTGTAGAAGCTGTAGGGGTGCCTTGCTATTTCCAATAAGGTTTCTGCCAATTTTTCGTTTTTGATCGGTTCTCCAAGCTGCTTCATGTTTTCTCCGTTGAAGAGTAATGCTCTGTATTCATAAAAGTACAAATGTTTTTATCTGAGTTGGGCGGGAAAAGCACTACCAATACAGAGCATGCGCGCAAGAGCAATTATAAGGGCAAAAACAAAATCTTTGCAGGAATACCAATATTCCAATTTGTCCAAGTTCTAAGAACAAAAGAACAATTTCAGGCTCAGTTCTCTTTGACAAAAACTACGCGCATCTTCGGATTCAGAAACGATTTTGTTTCCTTCCTCGTTCCGAGGGATTTTCCACCTTTCAATTTCCTCCTGATTATTCTTTTGCGCAAAGAACGCCTAGGATAGATGGTGTTTTCGTTTGAAAATTTCTTCTTTTCCTATTTCTTGGCGCGCAACCTCTTGCAGTATAATACATCGATTGTTTTAATTCAGTTTTAATTTACAATAATGTTGTAATAAATAGAAAAAAAACAAGACGAATATTATGGTTTTACCAAAAATCAAGAAAAGCGAGACTTAGAAGAGACGTAACGAAACTTTAAAGAGTCTAGCACTTTTTAGATCCCGTGCGAACCCTGTGTAAATACAATAACAATAATAATTACATTAAAAACTTTGTTTAGACACGCATCTATGGACAATATTAAGATAATAAATGTGTAACGATTATATGTCAAATAGGACAAACTATAGTTTGGCTAATACCTCCCTCCCACCTCTAGTGACAATTATCGTCTTAGCACAGAATACTTTTCTTTGACTAATCTGTAAGTTACTTTCGAAACCATGCGTATAGTAGCCGTGTAGCAAGCGCTAAAGGGAGGGGGGGAGGGGGGGGGGAGAGAAAAACGAGAGAAAAGAAGAGAGGGAACTGGGGAGAAGAGGGAAGGTCAGGTCTTCTCCTTTCTAGTCCCCTCTCTTCTTTTCTTTTGCTTTCTCTCCCTCTCCCAGCCCTTTAGCGCGTGCTACACAGGCTACGCATATATTGACTCATAATAGATAGTAATAATCAATGAAAAGCTAGGGGGTGCACTCCACACTAGGGAGTTTATGCAGCTATGACGGGAACGTCAACGAAGACGGCAGCAGGACTTCTATTTTCCTGTTTTCTCTTTTCTTACTTGCATAATTTTTTTTTGCATGAAGGCGTGTAAAAGCATGAAAAGACGAGAAACTTCAATTTTGAAGCCGTAAAGAGATTGGAATGATTCATACTTTGTTGTTCATGTTCTCTGGAAAACCACCAGATAAAGCAGTTTAACGTTCCGTTAATAAAGTAAATGGTGGAAAGGTGGCCGGCTGGTTGCATTCTCACGTGAAGTCATTGTGTTCTGTAATTAAGTCTATTGTTTTGTAACTTCTCGCTGACGTTCTCGTCGTAGTTGCGTAGCGTCCCCATTGATAATTTAACGAAGCCATGTTCCAGAGGACAAACTGAAGGAACCAATACTCACGTACCTTGATAGCAAGTCACTTAATATGGTTTATCCGCACTACATATCCCTTTAACATCACAAGTTAGTAACCTAGACTATGCATAGCCGATTAAATTTTTTAAAATAACTGTTACGGTCTTTAAAATGACATTTAGGCCAAGCAAAAACGATCTGGGATTGTGATCTAGAGTCTGCATCTCAGGCTAGTTTTAACTATTATATTAAAATAACCGCGCTACTGTGGAAATGTCCGAAAATTGTTGTATAAACGAGTTTAAGGAAAGTACAAGTGCCGACAAGCTGACGTACAGAGAAGTTAAACGAGATATGTTTTTAAAACTTACTTCAGCCCGGGGTCTTTCTCAATATCCTTTTTGTTTGAGTTCATCGCTTCATACACGGGAATGCTGATCTGGAATCCATCTCGGGCCAGTTTGATGGCCGGGTTTACAACCTGAGACCAAGTGAGTTTGCCATAAGTCTTATGAGCCTCATAAAGACCTTTCACCTCTCCTGGAATCGCCGTAGCCAAGCCCCCTGGAAAATAGGACAAAACTTAAAAGTTACTTTAAGTACTCAACATTGAGGGAAGCAACAGGTCGTATTTTGGTTGTTATTAGGGGGATTGGAGAGGAGATTTAAAAAAGTTGAAAAAACGTAACAAACACTGTTCCTAAGCGAGGCAAGGGCCATCCGTTGGATAACATTCGAGCTGGCGTTCGTCCATCAAATTTTTACTCCAATAATTGATGGCCATTCATGCTCTGTTTTCTATTTAAGTCATTTAATGTGATTTTTTTACAGTATTATATTAGCTAGTTAGCTCTTGCATTGTTAATTCAAGCACAACATAATAACTATAGAGTAAAAAATTACTGAGAGAAACAATTTTAAGTCACAACAGTCCAGTTAACTTGTAGTTGCCGCTGATTACAATGACTACAGACTCGTTTTCACAGCGTTAGTCTCGACTTGATGTCAAATATTCATAAATACCAATGTTCATACCGTAAATGACCAAACTAGCGCCGCTGCCCGAATAAGCGCCGCACTTGTACCCTGAAAAATTTAATAAGCGCCGCGGCGGTAATTCGAGTACACATAAATAAACCATATCCTGGTTTCAGTACCGTATTTACCCGATCAAGCGCCGCCCCCAAATAAGCGCCGCACCAGTGAGATCAAAATTAAATGAGCGCCGCCCCCGAACAAACGCCGCAGCCCAATGAGTTCAACCCACTTCAGCTAATTAGTCGTGATGTGGAACGTGACGACGACAACACTGGCATTTTGGATTGAAGCTGAGAGCTTTTCGTCTTCTGACTCTTACTGTTAGAGAACAAAACTCGCATTTAATGCGACCGTAGCTGGCGAGTATATTTCATTTGTATTTAGTCATTCAGTTAAGACAAATAGACTATTTTGCGGCGCTATTTCGGTCGGTTACGGTATTAGCTATTTACAATTCTGTGTACTGTTGCATGCTCGGACCTCAACTCATTCTCGCTGGAATTTATGGATATTCAACACCAAGTCAAGGGTATTGCTGCAGAAATGAGTCTATGGTTATTGCAGTCAGTGGTATCTGGGAAATGAAACTGGACTACTGGACGAGAAAACCTGGGAACGCAATACACTCCAATTTTACAAAAAGGGTTTAACAGCGAAGAGCCAGATATTTCATATGGTTTTAGAGCTGTTGTCTTATTTGTTTACACTAGACATGCTGCGCATCACGCCTCTACGAATAGAGAAGGAAAGGGCGCAATGTTGTATGTGACATCTGGAGGTGAAGGGTCTTGGAGGGGGCAACCGTGAGGACGAAGGATTTTTTTTGCAAAATTTTTTCGGCAGTATTTCGGATGCAATTATTTTTCTCACTTTCTACTATATTTTAGTATATATAATATATATTTTAAAATACTGAAAAGCTCGGAGAATGCAAACATTTTTTAGGAAAACATTCAACCGTGCAATTCTTTTTACAGTTTCTTCCTTCTCTTCCCCGAAATCGATTGGCTAGCTCCTAGCCCTTACTGCGAAGTATTTGAGTTCGACCATGAGAAAAGTATCTAATGATAAAGCAAATTGTAAAGTACGTTATCTAATATTCATCAACAAAAGTCAAAAATTGCAGATTTCATTTTCTGTTACCTGGCGGGTTACGTCACATGTCATGTCACATGATCAGAATAAAAATATAGTATTGCTTGGCGTCTCTATGTGAAAGGGCTAACTTAAAACTTACTCTTTCTTCAGTCAAAGGAAGGCAAGTCAAGTTTGTGAAAGAAATTTGGTATGCTATATAAACATTGACTCAACAACTCAAGCTCAATCTTTAGGAAACCTTAATAATAGTAATAATAATAATAGTAATAATAATAATAATAATAACAATAATAATAATAATAATAATAATAACAATAATAATAAAAGTATTAAAATATTTATGTAGCACTGTTTCATAAGAACCTAACAGCGCTTCTAAGAAGACAGTATGGAGCGACACTTAATTTCAACTTAGTTATATCTCCTTCGTTGTTTATTTTAAAACGCTTGAGCATTGCAGGTTTATTGCGCATGTCTTGAAAGAGCAAGGTTTTGTTTATGTATTATATTACACGAAGTACAAAGAGACAACAAACCACATACCGACACGCGAAGAAGTGTTTTTATACTTATACATGTCCCTGTAAGATTTGCCTGGCGCCATCTCGCGGTAATTGATAAACTCGGCGGCCTTCTTCGCCTTCTCGTAAACCAGCATGAAACCTCCGCCTCCGATCCCAGCCGAATGCATATTGATAACACCGATGCAAAACGACACCGCAACAGCGGCATCTACGGCAGTTCCATTCATCTCTAGGATTTCTTTGCCGATGTCAGAACAGGGGCCTGCGTCCGTTGCCACCGCTGCTTTGGAGTAGGGTCCATCTGCGTTAGGAGCCCCCGTAGGGAGGGGAGGGAAGATAGGTTTTGGTGTCGGCTTCGACTTCGACTTCTCTTCTGTTGTTTCTGTCCTTCCGGAGAGACCTACCCCTAGACCGATGGCAATGACGGCCAATACGGCTACAATGCACACTCCAATTACAATATTACGGTCTCGTGGTCTAAAAGAACAAAACAAAAACAATGAGGAGGAGCACATACAGCTATCAGTATTTTTCTTAAGGCTTGGGAAATGGCTGAATCGAAATATATGCAAGTTAGCGTCTGGCAGCCGCAAGCAGGGTCGCCCGAAGAAGAGGTATAAAGACAACCTTAAAAGCCAACCTCAAATGGGCAGGCCTCCAGCCTCGGCAGCTCGAAACTGCTGCAGCGTCTGACAGAACCCGCTGGCGTGCCCTGACACGAAACGCAGTGAAGTCCTTCGAGGATGACCGCCGCAAACGCCTCACAGCCGCACGAGACCGGTGTCACAGAGCTGCTTCTGCCTCCGTCCTGACGACTGGCGTTCCATGCCCCACCTGCAACCGCATGTGTGCCTCAGACTTCGGCCTGCGCAGCCACATGCGTGTCCACAGATGACGTACAACGCATCGTCTTCCTCGGCTTCCGAGAGACAACCATGATGATGATGAGAGTTGTGGTGAAATTAAATGTTGTCTATGGTGACTTTTAAAAAATTACCAGACGTAACTGATGAAGAAAGGCTGTACAGCGACCGGGTAAATTCGGTGCAATTAACCCTCCTCCGAGTTGATGACCCATTCCGGATCAATATCCGCAGCAAATGAAATAGAGACTAGCCAACTATCGTGTTTTCAGAAACTGAAATAAGAGACGGGCACCGGAACTGAACCGAAACGAGAAGGGATGATGGACTCTTTGTTTTAGACAAAATAAAGTGAAACAATACACAAAACACGTGCTAGAGATATCGTTCTTCACTCAAATACACTCGACGGTTAAAGCCAGTATTTCATGCGTTGACCAAATAGTAACCGTTTGGGAAACAGTTGTCAGTGAGTACACAAACCGAAGTCCGAATCGAGAACCATCAACAAAAAAGGTCTAACGAATTATCCAAGCTTTAAAAAACCTCAAAACGCTGCCCCAGACCCGAATGATGGGAAGAGGTCATTTAGATATAAACAGATAGTATGCGTCGTTCGCTTCGCCGCGGCTCGTAACAATTACGACTTCCACAACGCGAACAGTATTAATTCGGTTAAATTTGGCAGTGATGATGATCTTCAAGATCATGGTCAAGTTGACCAATATTCAATAAGCTGTTAAGATCATTTTCCGGTTTTGTACTGAAATACCAATATTTGAAATGGGTGGAAGTCAAAGTGTCCGACGTCACGAGTCACACAACTCGTGCTCGCAAAGGAAGGTTTTCTGGTTATACGAGAACAGAAATTGAGAGTACGCCAAGGTGAAAACAAAACTAGATAGGCCGAGTTACGCACGCGGACTGAAAAGAAAACATGTCTTCATATATAAAAAGCACAATAGAATCGGTGTAGTTTCTTTAACAACGCTGGTTTCCTCAACGATTTTATATCTAGCTGGAAACAACTCTATGTGAGTTTTTATTTGTTATTGTTGTTATATCATCACTGATTAAACATAAACGGTAGCGTGCTTGCGAAATTTCCTATTTTGTGGCATTATGCTGATTATAGCAATCTTATCCATGTAACAGCGAGTTTAAACGTTCTAGCTGGTTTCTGGATTGTCAAAGATATGTCAGGGCAATCTTGAGCAAACAAATGCTTTTTGCTTCCGCAAGTGTCGACTCACTGCTCTCGTGGAGTCACATTATTTAGAGCCTCAGCACTGATCAGTGAGTATTGAATACAAACCTTATGTGCTTCTAAAATATCAGTACAGAATGTAGTTTCTCCGAATTCTGAAACTGCGCCTTGCCACAAGATGATAAAACTCTCCTCTCTCTGGTCTCAGTTTCCCTCAAACTTCCCTCAAACGTCTAAAACTTGCTCATTCTTCTGTGCTATTTGCCGTGAGCCCCCTTAAAAATGTTGCCCCGCTAGAAGACTATTTCTGATTAAAGTCAATTTTTTTTTATCAGATCAATTTCTTATTATTTCAACATATTGACCCAATTTATTAATTCACACTTCTTGTGCTCCAGACAAAAGAAATATTACTAAATGTCAAATATTATTGTAACAGTTAACTTGAATTTTTCAAAATAAATTTAAGGAACTTGCTACTAAATATTAGAAGTTACTCCAAAAAACCAAAGAATTGCCGAAAAACTGAAAAGTTGCCGAACGTCTTGGGGCTAGGCTTGCTGAGAAGTTTTTATGAATCTTTACATAAGAAAGGAAAAGTCATATAATAAACCTCTAAATGGTCGATATGGCTGGATATGTTCGTCGTTCTTTGTATTTTGACTCGCCCATCGGGCTTGTCAAAATATTGCAGGACTCGTACATAGACAGACAGAGAGAAAGATTGACAGACAAACGTAGAGACAGATCGATCGACAGATAGACAGACAGACAGACAGACAGACAGATAGATAGATATGTATTAGATATGCATGTACTATCGCCAACTTCGACAGGAAAGTGAAAAAGTCGAAAGCAATCAGATAATTAGTTTATCAATATCCACCAACATTAACTGCGCGAACATATTCGTTAATTTTGAAAATAAATTATTGTAGGTCAAAAGAGCTGCTTTGTTGTAATACTTCATAGTACAGTGAGCAAATATAGCCGTGTCCTGTCATATTTCATCAGCTGAGTCATTCAGTATAAGTCACACCACAATTAAATTTTACCGCGGTCATGGTTGACCTTGAATTATCATACCCGAATTGTTGCTTCTCTACTTTTGTCTCCAGCTAGGATATGTAGAACATTGTTTCAGGTGAAATTTTGCTTGAAATAGAAGCAGACTAACACAAACTAATAAACCGTGGTTGAAAAGCAATTAAGTATTAAAGTAAACCTTACACAAAATCGCCGAGTTCTTCAGACTCTGCTCGAGTTTTAACACTCGTCAAGAATCCGCTGTTGACATGTGGAACTATCGAGCGAGAGGTGGATTATTTCCACCTTGTCATTCATGTCACAGTCTGGATGGCAAGCGATGCTCAGAACGAAACCAATCCAAAAGCATACGGGAAGCAAAATCGCATTTATAAAGTTTGCAAATTTTTTACGGTTGAGTTGGTTGTCTTACTGAAGTCTGAAATAAACTAATTAGCTGAGGTTGATCAGTGACCAAGATGTCTTCAATGCAGCTATCTAAAGCAATTAAAGAGTGGTAACTTCACCTCATAGTTTCTCTGCCAGTTTACGTGGTTCAACCTTCCTTGTCCTTACTCTACTGAAAGTTACACTGCACAGCGTGCTGGCAAAGGCTCTTTCTTAATTGGCGCAATCAACTGTTGCATTACGCTTACGTCATCGCAACTAATGGGGGGCGGAACTGAAATTCTGTCACTGCAGCTGGTTGCCTGTTGCTGAATGAAATTAAAAAAAAGTTTTATAAGAACAACGAGGCTCAGATTGGACAAAATTTAAGAACAATTTAATTACAACTGAGGCTCTGGCTCGATAGCTAAACTTTTTTTTAACTGTACTGAGCCAAGGTAAGGATTTGACTGATAGAAACTGATCCTGAGATACACGCTGGAAATAATTCACCAAATCCATGAATCGCATGATCAAAAAATACACCCGCCAAGCAGTCTTGAGCAGTTCGCTTTTCAATGCATGTGTTGCATTACCTTAGGCTTAGTTTTTATTCAATGTAAACCATATATAGAAATAAGAACAATTTAAGAACAGTTTGAGGCTCAAATAGCCAAATATTAAGAACAATGAACCTTGGCCAAATTTCTTGGTTCTTATAAGAAAAGCGTGTATATAGCTAATGAAATGCTCTTCACTGTTCGAGCACTATCACGCTGTAGAAGAAACCGACAAGTTTATATAAACTTAGTTTTTCTCATAAGAATATGTATTTTTGAACTGGGAATGAACAAAACGCAGGATGATTATAGTTTTTGGTGGTTTGAGCCTCATGTTGTTCTTAAAACACCTGATGTAATATGGTGCATGTGTGACCAAAAAAGACGATCAATTTTGAATTTTATTTTGTTTATTTTGTATGTAGATACAATATTGTACACATTATAACGCACAGGTCATTGACTGATAGAATTACGTACATGTACGCTGTCGGTTTTTGTATTGGATTCGCACATGATCTTGCTACAGTTTGTATGTAACTATTGTCATGTACACTCTTTTTTTATATAAGAACCTTTAGTTAACTTTTGGTCCGAGGGTGAATGTTCTAAAATATTTTGCTGGTTTCAGCCTCAAATGTTCTTACATATATCAGTTAGTACACGTAGCGGGATGTAAACATGCACCAGCACAAATTAGCTTGAAGCGGAAATTAGCACGTGCACCAAATACTTTTGCTCTTTCAGACCTGAAACTGTTCATCTAAAAATAAATTCACTGCAACGATTTTCATTTGTTTTACAATGTAATTGCAATCAATTTGACATGCAATGAACATTAGCTGTAACACGAACACTTAGCTACGGTTGGTTTGCAGTGAAGAAACGAATAACAATGAAGAAATACATTAATTAATTATTTCCATGCATGAATTAGTACTGTATCCGAAAAAAAGTTCTTCTCCTAAGCCCCAGGTTTGTTCTTAGCATGATCTTATCTCAGTCTCATTTTCTTATAAAATATATTCTTATATGAGAAACACAAGAAATGAGTGTATGTGTAGTACAAAGCACTGGAATAAAGTGTTCTTATTATCATTTTTTTCTTTATTATTGTATTTATTTGTTTTATCCGGATAAATTTTCAGCCTCAACGTTGTTAAAAAATACGTTACTATAAAAAAATAAGTGTATACAAGAGCCGGCACACAATAAGCTGGCTCTCCATCGAGCTGGTTACAAAAAACATTTGACACTGTTTTACTGCAAAAACATTTTCTATTTTCTTGGCGAGTTGACGCCAATAACCTTTTAGCACTACACGGGTGAACGCCTTGCCCTGGGGGAGGGTAGTCCGTAATAGTTTTGGTAGGCGTGTGCGGCGCGCAAAGAATCTCAAAATTGATTTGAAACCGGCTTCTGTCCCAAAGAGCTGTCAAATGAATACACTTCAGTACAGGCACCGCCTTAAAGGTGAGTCGAAGCAAGTTTTAGCTATCGCTTAACCGTTTAAGCCCAAAACACAACAAATGATGTGATGGTAAATTCTCCCAACTGAGCTCCATTCTTTCTATATAAACAGTTTGGGAGAATTTGGCTCTTCATCTTCAACAGCTTATTCTACTTGATCAATTCCTTATTTCTCATTACCTGTTATGTAAGTTTGTTTAAGTTTTGTAAGGAGAAAATAGAAGTTGAAAAATTGCCTGGGGCTGAAAGGGTTAAGGAAAAGAAAGGGTTCGATTTTTAGTTAAAAATTCTAAAAGGAGCGGATCAGTGCAACCGCTGGGCAAGAAAGTTCTGTTTCAATACATGATAGGTTGGTTGAGGTGATCAATACTCTTCCTTCACGTATTTCATATTCATGCATTTAGGGTTTGGTTTATCATGCATGCATGTTCAAACTGTAATAAAAGCCGAAAATCAAGCAATTGACAAACAAAAACGTGATTTGGTAAGTTACTGTACAAGCAGTATTTTGAAGCATGTTGCACTAGGACACATAAGTTGCCTTCGACTTTTTGAAACTTTTTTTTGGGTACGCTCTGACTGTCCCCAAACGGCTTCTTTTATTAATGTTTTCTGAGTGGCCCCAAAAAACTTAATTTCTTCAATAAACCGGTAGCATTGTGTATTTTTATATCGCATAGACTCATGCGCAGTCTATCTGTTTTTCGGTCAATGTGCGTAGTATTGGTGAAACTCCTTTTCAGAGCTTTTCGAACAAGACCTGCAAATTTCATGAAAACAAAAGGGGAGTGCCATCGTTGTCGCGCCAAGTCATGCGTTGGATAAATGGATGCATTCATGGCCATAGGATCAGGTCGGGGTGGGGATGGGGGAAGGAATGAGCCCGGGCCCACCCAACTTTCGGTGCGTATGAAATAAAGTGTTTTACATTAAAAATTTTATTTGGCTAAATTTAATTCTTTAACTTTCCCCCCTTCTCCCCACAAGAAGGAACGTGCCTCCCGATTTACAATTGCTTCAGTCCTACCGCTCTTACAACATTGGCGCGTTGGGGCTCAGCCCTTCTCCCAGTTAAGGCAGGCCTTGTCGATCATTTATTGCCTGGTCTAATGTACAACCTATTGTTCCAGTTTTTCTTTTTGCTTGTTTGGCCTGTATATTGCATTTTTCTTTCCATTCTTCAGTCAGTTGTTTATACTGAAATCCTGTTCTCAGTTACTAGAAGAACATTTTCCAATCTCGGCTCCAGCACTATTTTATTTTCTTCACTTGTGGCGTCAAGC
>JAOBYE010549526.1:1373-12740 GCA_025403585.1 Parazoanthus swiftii
TTTAAAGAGCGTTAAGTCGTCGCGGAACTATATTTTTTGAAAGTCGCAGTTGTGTTTGTTCTTTCAAGAAAGGGAAAGTTGAAACTCAAAAGTCATTCTTTCAAATTCAACATCAAAGTCTTCTGCTGTTATGAAATCTTTAGTAGTCTACGAATTTCAACCAGCTTACTAGTTACTTTGACAATTTTACCATCACATTGCATGTGACATTGAAAGGGTTGATTGAAGATCGACGGCGCTCACGATCAGACAACGTAGTTAGTAAAAGAACAGCGCTAAATTTTCTCCCCAGAAAGACATCAGCCGATTCATGAAGGAAAGATTGTAAAACCAAAACAGACGCAAAGCAAAGCGGAATAAAGCAAAAATATACACTCTTTATTCTTGTTGAATATTAGTGAAACTAATTAACTTGGATATTCAATCATGAAAAATTGTAATTAGACTAATCATAGCTCTTTGTTGGTCGTTCTGTACACCACTACAAAAAATCTAGAACTAACACGCAATCAGAAAGTAAACTTTAGTTGCCAGCTTTCACTCAAGTACTATTTCTATATGATTAGTAAAACCCGAGGTATTGCAGTTATAAGCAAATAGTACACTTTTTGCTCATACACGAACTCAATGAACCACATTGTGTTTATAATATTAGGCAAATTTGTACGGTCGTCTAGTGCTTTGAATTGGTGATTGCTCTTCGGTTTCTCTCTGGATGGCCACATGCTTTTTTCTTTAAACCTGGTGTGGCTATTCGTTTTAGTTCGTTCAGTGGCTGTCACACAGCACTTCTATTTAGTTGCTACTGCTTGGAGACGGTGATAGCAGCCTGTAAATTACTGACAGTGTTTAGAGAAAGAGAAAAACCTATATACTCACGCGTTGTTTTCTTTGACTGCCCTTTTAATAGATTTGTGAACTAAAGGTTTGGAACGTGGATAACCAGTGGTTCCCAGAGTTTATTCGCAAGTGAAGGAGGTCTCGACAATAAGCTTGTTAGGTAAGGTTTTGTATAAAGGTTGCAGAAGCGCATTCTTCTGGTGTATTGATTGCTGTACACGAGACTATACAGGCGATCTGAGGGCTAACGCACTTCAAACAGCAAAACACATGCCGAGGTTAAATAAGCCCATAACGTGAGACCAAGACTTACTTCATCGCCAAACATATCAGTGCAACTACATTTTTGACCGTCTCTAGGTGTTTTGAGGGCTGTCTTTTCACTCCGTCGCCTAAATTTCACAGTCCAGATCGTTCTGTTTGATACATTTGGACCATTTACTTTGCCAGTCGGTAAGGTCAATTTAAAACTGAAACCTGGTCTACTGAACATCCTCCAACTACTTTTCCGTATGAAAACTCTGTTACTCGCTGCAACTCGTGCAACCTGTCACGCCGAATGATCCCTAGCAATGTAAGATAAGTTGCGTGCAACAATACAAAATGTCGTAAAGGTTTTTTGGCAATGACTCGATACAGTGGTTGGTACAATGGTTCGTATAACTTGACGTCTAAAACTAGAAAAGTTGTAAAAGAAACTGCATCATGCAACGACGCCTTTGAAAAAAGAAATCTCGAAGTACATTTTGCCAATCTAGTTCTGACAAAGATCGACAACGTTTTCTTCTTTCTTGTTGCATTCAATCGTAACCACATCTAGTTACTTGATCCACCTGAAAAATAATTCAACACTTAAAGAAACGTATTTTACATAGCTGATGTTACATAAACAACAGCAAGGTGTTTTATATACTAACTCTTACTGCATAACTACTGTTTAGAAAGCACAGCCGGCAACATGTAACGCACGGCGCAAAAACAAGTCTCGGCATGCAAGGTCCGAACGAAATGTGTTTGTTTTTTAAAGCTATTTCCCATGCATCATGCGAATTAATCATGTTAATTGAGGAAGTTGCACAGCTGATACCCTTGCTGCCTAGCACAGTACTACTTTTTAATTTAAAAATACTTATCAAGAGGATTAAGGTATCCTTTTTTCTTAAACGTTTGGTCGGCTTGCAAATTTGTAACTGTTAGATTGATGTAATCAGCTGGACAGACAGTTAATTAGATACTCAAACAAAAAGCTAATTGTATGTTAAGGTGTCAGTTGGACGCTGCAGTTATTGTATGCAGCTATTCTTTTAGATCTATGTTTAAATTCTCTATAAGTATAACGATTTTCCAATGCTTGCATGCTATCCTGTGTGATAACTCTAGTACCAACTTCTCCCTTCTCTAAATCAGCTGTATATGTTTCATACCTTCACCGTCGTTTTTATATAAAATCTAAAATCTAAAAGCTATTACATTTATCTCGGTAGTGTTAAAACGCACTAATATAAATATTTGGTCCACCCCACCCAACCCCCACGATATCAAATTGTCCGTTCCTAAATAGAGATAATTTGGTAATTTAACTTTTGTATTCCTCATTAGGTCTAATGAATATAACAAAGTAAACAAAAAAAAACATAAAGACCGATGGCTGTGCTTGGCTACGTGTCTGTTAACTCTGTTTTAGCTTCATAGACAGCAAGGCGAATCACACCAGTTGATTCAAATTCAAAAAGGGCCAGCTTAAAGATCGAATATAGACTCCAATGAAAATGTGTTGTTTTCTTCTTAACCGATTTCCTTTTCGCTGGGAAATAATCTTGCAGTGCACAGCATGGTTTGGATAGCAGAATAAATTTAACGCGTTCTACATGCACACTAGTACCAATACGCATGCGCAATTAGTACTCGAAAAGTGTTCGCAGTGCATGACGGTATTGTGACGTCAATGTGCATGCGCACAAGTAGGCCTAACTGAACAGTAGTGGCAGTTGACAGCACTGTAGCAGCAAGATATGAACGCGCACTAGTAGCTATAATCGAATAGTGATTGACAGCACTCATGCGCTCAAATTGGTTCAATTGCATAGTAGTCGCAGTGACGTGTGTGCTTGCGCACTAGTAGGCCTAATTAAACAGTGACAGCAACGTGCATGCGCACTTGTAGATTTAAAAAAATAATGACTTTAAAATGGTAACGGTAACTAGGAGATAATAGCAGCAGAAGGGCAGAGGTGAAGTTTGACTGCAATGTACGCGCACAAGCGGCAAGTGTTGTGGCCTGCAATCTCATCTCTACATGTTCCGAGATCACGCATGGGCCGCATATCCTCGTGAGCAACAGGTAGCTGAAAAATTTTACGGGGAGCACCTGTATACATTTATATTTCTATACGATCTTTCTACATACACTGTGAAAGCAATCTGCGTGCACACTAGTATTGGCAGCACTGTGACAACATTGTGCCTGCGTATTAGTAGTTCTGATACGGTAATAATTGATTTGATAAATGACAGCAGTGTTACAGTTAATGTCCGCAACCCATTAATGTTAGAAAGGCAAAAAAGAATGACAGCACTGTGGCGGATGGCAGTCTTCGAAGTAATGAGAAAGCTATAGCAATTGACACTACCGTGAAAGGAATTGCAGCTGACAGCGCTGTTACAACAGAGTGCGCAGTTTGCGGAGCAGCAATGGCAACTGATGGCACTGTGGCAGTACTAGCAATTCATCAGCGCTGTGAAACCGATATGCAGGCTAGCAGGACAATGGCGGAGATCGACAATTCCAATTATTTTAACAACTTCAGGTCTTATTTGTTTTGTTTTCAAATACCGCAACCCATCCCAAGGAGGATTTAAGCTGGGCGATGGTCAGTAAAACAATACGAAAAAAAAATAAAAAACAACAACAAAGAGAGATAAATTAGAGCAGGTTAACAGGAGCGTGGTTTAAAGCAGAAATGCGTTTGCGAGATTGTTCAGCAGTGTTACAGTTAACAAATACATGAATAGGTAGACTGTTCCACTGAGATATAGTTCGCGGGAAGAGGGACAGGCGGTGTGAGATGGTTTGACAATTAAGGTAGTGGTAAGAAAGAATGTTCGTGCATCTGTCTTGATGTTTTCGTTCTTCTTGTAGGCTGTAACAATAGTGTTGCATTCGCTGCCCAACTATAATCAGTCACTGGTGACTACTACTGTCACGTGCTACTATCACAACGCCGCATCACAGCACTGTCAATTACCCCCAGCGTAACATACTGGGTGTCAACAAAACTGTCACGATAGTGTCGCGCGTAGAGTCTCACGCACAATCACTGCCACGCAACTGTCAGATCCTTTCAAATATTATGCTTTGGACGGACGGGATCCTCAACAAAAAATAGTAGGGTCGACCGATTTGCAGTAGAAAGACCACGGTGTCACCAGACTGGGTCACGTGACAGCGACACATTGTATTTGTTCAGCTTTATAGGCTATTTTTCCGACAGTAGATTAACGTAAAGAAAGAACCAGAGCACAAAAAGTTAGAATATACTTTGCAAGCGTTCTACAAGACCTTAAATTATGCTGGCGGTTCATGACGTGTTCCTGAAGACGACTTCGAAGTGACTGTCGGCTTGGCAATTCAGTTTCATTCACGCACATTTTGTTGTATCATGTAAATAGGCCTATTGACGTGCTGCTTCCTCGTTGTCGAAGTCCCTGCGTCACAATTTTGACTTTAACTTCTCCACTTTAGATAATAACCACTTATTAAATTAAGACTTTACTGTATTGGTGTGTTAATAACCTGTCCTTGATCGACTATTTACTGTTTGTTTTTGTTAGTGCTATAAAGCAATGTTTAATACTACATAAGTACAAAAGTTTAGAAAAAGTGATTACCACTTTAAATAATACAATAATACAATAGTGATTTGCTTTTGCTATATAAACGATATTTTTTCTGCTTCAAACAAGTAAAATTGAACAAGCCCTAAAATTAACAATGAATATCCTGAACACAAATATTGCTTGTTTAAAAGCGTTTTCAAAAATTAAAAGCAGTGCCGAAGTTGGCCGGTATGTTTCGTGTACAATGAAGCTTTTTTGGTGTGCCGACGCAAGAAACACATATCGCCTCTTGAACCTTAATAAATAAATTACACGCTTTTTTTTATAATAAGAACAACTTAATAAGAACAACGAGGATCAAATTGGCCAAAATTTAAGAACAATTTAAGAACAAACTGAGGCTCGGACTCGATAGCTAAGTTTTTTCCAGGGATAACCACTGGAAATTTGCTCGGGAAAATGACTCAGCGATTCCATGATGAATCCGTGGGGATGAATTGATCAAAAATACACCCGCCAAGTAATTCGTTTTCTAACTACATGCATGTGTTGCAATACTTCAGGCTTAGTTTTTGTTCGATTTAAACCACATATAGAAATAAGAACAATTTAAGAACAATTTTAGGCTCATATCGCCAAAAAATTTTAAAAAATTGATGAACCTCGGCCAAATTTGCTGTTTCTTTTTATAAAAAAAGCGTATGGTGTATCGATAGCTCTTTTTCAAAAATTTTCGGCAATAATCAGAAGAGTGTTGAGGAATCCGAAGCACTCGGTTTTATTACGATTTCTCTTAGTTGTATAAGTGCTGAAATTAAATGAATTATAACATTAAAAATTGAGAGAAATAGCCTGGCGCAAAACAAAGCTATCGTAAAATGGTATTTGCATATGACCTGGAGCTGTTAGGGCCTGCGTGGGAAGACAACAAACTTCAGGCGATGAGTAGCTATGAGTACACAACTTTCAAACTGCGAAGTCCGCCTTGTCCGACTACTACACTTTCAAATCGCATTACTAAACTTTATAAAGATTGATGAAAAGTTCATCAATTTAATTTGGAGACATACGTAATACTACGTTCGTTTTCTCTTCAAGACACAAGTAAAATGAATGGTGAATTTATGCGTTTGCGACAACTAGTTCAAAAGTTACAGACGCCAATTATTTCTACTCTTCAAAACAAGCAAAATAAAACGGGGGATTTCCGACAGCTGATACTCTGTGATTCAAAAGTTAGGGGAGTTTTTAGCAGGGCAGAGGCTAATAAAAAGTTTTATGACACAAGTGAAATATTTTTTAACATCGTGTGCAATATATAGATTATGGACATATATATGGTTACTCCTACGCACTTTTGACTTCGGACAAATAACGAATTTCTGCTTTTTCGAAACCAAATGCAATTTTGTATCCCTTGCAGAAAAAGAAAGTTTCCCCGGCAAGTTTCTTTTGAATACACAGACGAAGCACTGAATAATAATGAGTTGCCAGATGGTTGTTTTTCTATAAGACTGAAGTTTGGTATAATATTCTCATTTTGAACTATGAGAAGTGAGACATTTTATTGAATAAGGCTGAAATTTTAAGGCAGACGTGTTGATGCGGGTCTTTTGCCACTATTTGCATTTTTACTTTTAAACTAGGTATTCGAAACTTTATTCTAGTTCTAGGCTTCAGTCAGTTCCCAAAATATAAACAACTTCGTTTATGGAAAATGGCGGAAAATGACCAAAACAACGGCAGCAAGAAAAAGACGTTGAATTTAATTTACAGATTTTAAAACTGAATATACCTTTTTAATAAACGTTTAAACGTTTTGGAACTAGCCGTCAATGCTGAAGCGCTCTTCAAAGTCCTAATTAACCTGAACAACCTCTCTGTGGAGAGAATAATATTTATTCCTTGTCCTTTTGTCTTCTCGACTGACGTCCCTTCTGTTTCTATTTTAAATTTCGCAATCATTAAATTTACATTAGAAGCGCATAAAACACAGTTTGGACACGCGAACAATCAAGTGACATTTCCCTTAATTGTGCCTCTTTACTTCCGGATGAAGTTTTTGTTCTGTGTTTTGCTTGAACAAAATGTTCCATTATTGAACCAAAAGGGCTTTGAGGTGAAACTTCACAATCTTCGTATGCAGGCAAAACAAACACTGACAAATATTGCCCGACTTTCTGTCATAAAAAAATAAACACGCTTTGAGCCTCGTATTTTTAATCTGCTAAAATCCGTCCAAATTGAATACTCATGAATGTATGTATATTTTTACGAGTTTTAACACACAAAATACTTGTATAATATAAAAGGACGTAGCGAATCATCTTGACTCCAGGAAAATCCTTGTGATCTTCGCAATTAAGATTTAAGGTAATTTGAACCGTCGCTTTTTCCTTCGATTGTTTTAGCTCTTAAAAATTCAACTAGATTTAGATATTGCTATCATAAGCCACATAAGGAGTTGGCTTTGCTCAGCCATCTCGGTTAGCAGAAGTCAACAAAGAATTCGACAACAAAATCGAAAATATGATAGAGCGACCAATTACGACAATGGCTGGAGTTTCAATACCTAAAGATATTGGCAGAATATGAAAACAACTGAGTAAGGAAAATATCTGTTTTTCTTTAATTTATATTTCTTTGAGTCCTCTGGGTTTTGAATAAGTAAGTTTCTGTTTTTGTCACCTTATATAATTTAGTCATCTAGCTCTGTAATATTCGATAGAATTTGTGGCGTTATCTCGCTCAAATCTGCTAAAGTATCCGCGTTAAAGACCTATTTAAAATTTGCTGGCAACCGATGTGTTTGGGAAATAGAAATATTAAAACAGAATTATGAAGATTTCTTCGGTTGTGTGGCTCCACAATTCCGCTTTTCGTTTAGTGATTTGGTTTTTGTTTCTTTTTCAGATTTGGCAACAAGTTTGACCTGATAAAAGAAGTACTTCATCATAGCCCTTCAGGCGCCGAAAATACGTCATGAGAGTGGACATTTGAAAAAATAACCCAGTATCAACCGAAGGTAGACGGCCGCTCGCTTTGTTTACACGAATGACGTTGGAATCAACACTCGTCATTCATCCGTTCTTCCAGAACACCTTAGCAGCATTTTTACCGCCGTTTACACTACAGATGTCGTATTTTTCAGCGTTACTGTTTTTTCTTGTCGCATTGGGAATCGCTGTTGTATATCGCTATTATCAAAAGAACAAGGAGTCTAAGACACAATTGTATTACAGAAAGACTCGACTTAGTACTGTTATTCTAAAACGCTGTCAAAAACTTAGCGAACCGTTTTTACCGACATTCTGGGCAAGCAACTGTCATGTTCAGACTATCTTATCACGGTTATTGCCAAAGGAGAAACTTGAGTTTAGCCGCGAGCATTTACAGATGGCCGATAAGGGAGTTATCAGCCTTGACTGGGTAGTGGTCGATGAGCGTGTTTTCACCAAAGCAAGTCCTGTTGTGATAATTATTGCCGATTCAACAACAAAAGCGGACGATTTGGCTGACATTTGCAGCATGGCAATATCAAGGAAATTTCGTCCAGTCTTTTTTAATCGTCGCGGACAAGGGGGGACGCCGCTCACTACACCACGTCTGCAAAGTTTCTCCGAGCCGAGCGACCTTGAAGAGGCAGTTACATTTATTCAGAGTATGTATCCATGTGCTGAAATTACGGCGATAGGATGCTCGACGGGCTCTGGATTGCTGGTATCTTATCTGGGAGCGCTTGGCGCATCAACCTCTCTCACTGCTGCGGTTTGTATTTCTCCAATTTACGATACCGAGGGATTGTTTAAGAAACAGCTTGCCCAGCCTTATGACTTTCTTTTGACTTGGAAGCTGAAAAACTTGTTTTTGCAACATCCCTGTATTGCAAATGTCATCAATTTTAATTCTGCTCTGCGAAGTAAAACTGTGAAAGAATTAGACGAAAGAGTCTATGTCAAGCTCAATAACTACAGTTCCTTGGATGAGTACTGGAAATATAACAATCCCATGCGAAATGTTGCAAGCGTTTCCGTTCCTGTATTGTGCATAAATGCTCTAGACGACCCGATATGTCCAAAAGAAGCAATACCGTTCAGTCTTTTCAAAACCTCGTCGAATTTTTTTCTGGTCACCACTGAGAAAGGGGGTCACTGTGGCTTTCTGGAGAATACAATACCAAGTTCCTGGGCGTACAGGGTAACTTTAGAGTACTTAGAGAGCGTTGTACATCAAGGACTGCGAAAGACGAACAATAACTACTGTCCAGAAGACAATCACGTGAATTTGTTGGATGTGTATGGTCCCCGGGCTAGGAGTTACACAACCTGATTTAAATACTTCTTTTTTTGCTCGAACGGTATTAAAACTTCAAGGCCATAAACCCAAATCAGACATACTGGGTTGATTGAACAAAGTTGTTCTGCTCAGTTAGAGCTATTTAAATATACAACAAAAGCGGTCGCGCTATAACGCCGAAGCATGAAGCAAGGCTTGTAATTTGTCACGAACCTTGTTGCACCAAACGGACAAATCAATAAGAGCGAATGTGTTCAAAATATCGAAACAGGGCATTCATTTGTCCGCTGTCAGTTTTGATAGAATTCTAATGAAAACTAATGTAAATTAAAATACCTCTCGGTGAAATATCTTGTTGTTTGTTTTAAAATGGTAAGTAATAAAGTATCTTGGCTTTTTCTAGCGCCAGAAGTCCCTTCTCGAAATACAAAATTAACTAAATTAATATCATTTTAATATAACGATTCACTTTTTGGTTTTATCCATAATTGGTGTGCATTAAATGGGACTTGAATTTGTGTTGTTTTTAAAGACCAGTTTCCAAATTATAAGTGTCTTTAATTAATTTTTCATCAAGATCTTTACTTGAAAAACAAACGCGCCAATAGGTAATTGACACTTTGAGGGCAACGCGGAAATCACTTTAAGGAATCCTTTTAAAGAAACGTTTACAAACAAAGCTGTCTTGATGAAAGAAGAAGTTCAAATGAGTCCCTTTTTGTTGCCGCGACTAAATCCATACCGCTCCTTCAGATAACGCAATAAAAACGGAAACAAGACAAAGCAAACATTTTCTTAGTCTTTTTGGAATCCTGGCTGTTCATTCATTGACCGTCACACCAGGGGATTATGTTGTCTTTAGAAAAGACCGATTAGCATCGCCCTTATTCAACTTAATTCAAAGCGAATTTCATGTTTACTTAGAGTTAATTGAAACTTCAAAAATCACAGGCTGCTTAAACCATCCGCGTGAAAATGTTTTCCTTTTCAGAACATAATTTTAAGTCTACATTTAACCCATTTGAACGGGGGGAGGGAACGAATAGGGGCAAATCGACCTCCCCAAGCCATATTCTAGTGCTAATTCGCAATCATAAGAACTAGCGCAGCGAAACTTTTCTTACTTTTCCTAGCATTTATCTATGGACAAATTGAAATCATTTTGGTAGTTATGCACTTCTCCTTGTTGCCATGAAACTTCTTCTTTTGATTGACGTGTTAAAAACCTGATTTTTTTTCTAAAAACGTACCTTAGTTCGGGTTTTTTGATTGAAATCGTGGATCTAAGTGACCAAAGACTATTCCTGACATTTTATTTACATATGAACTCAACTGAGTCGATTTTCTAAAGTCAGAAAAAGACCAAGCCATTGCGGCCATGAGCTCGAGGTGCGGCAGATTTGTGACGTCATGTTACGTCAGAACTAAGTTAACTAACTGCCAAAAGATATACATGTAGGTATTTAGATTACAAGTTCGTTTATCGAGTACACAAAAAGTCTTAAATCTCACATAAAGTTGGAAGGTTCGTTGTATATGATGCGCATGTGCCAACACTTGCTGGTGATTATCAGTGAAATAGCCCATATTTTTCCTGTATCTCCTTTGAAGGGCTACACTGTTTGATGAAACCTTCCAGTATCATGGTTAAATTGACGAATTTTTACTCTACTTTCGACCTTTTACGGGTGCTTGATTTAATAAGGGGATGAGAGGGAGTTATCTTTGCCGTTTTCGAAGAACTATTTTTGGTATACTGTGAATATGACAAAAATTTCGGAGTTCTTCACCAGGGCTTCTAGCTGTCATGCCATTCATGAATAAGAGGCCTGAGAGCGGTTTCTTTAAGTCAGTAAGCGAAAGTGGGCCGCGTTTTTCATTTTTGGAAATTTGATTGAATGTATTAATCGGGAGAATGAAGACCCGGCTCGAGACGTTTTTTGCGTTTGACATTAGGATTCTTGACTTGAGAGCCCAGTCTCAAGAGTAGGCGGTAGCTCAGGTAACCCTACCGGCCGTACAGCGGTAACACAGGTAGCCCCGCCGGCCGTACAGCGGTAGCAAAGGCAGCCTCGGCCGTACAGCGGTATCACAGGCAGTCCCCGCCGTACAGCGGGAATATGCGATTTTAAGAAGCAAGTACGACTACGGTCCAGATTGAGCTTTCTGTTTCTCCTGTCTTTCGTTTGCTTACTTTTCTTTCTCATTTAATTTGTTATGAACGAGTGCGAATCAACCGAAATGCAGACTCTGGTTGTAAAACAGAACTGATAGCGGAACAGTTTGTGTATTCACGTTTACGTTCTCCAGAAACCCCAAATCAATGGCTTTCCCATTGTAACTTCGGACTCGACGGTGGCCAGCTGGTCAGTTTGATGCATGTTCACGTGGAAT
>JAOBYE010549637.1:0-12739 GCA_025403585.1 Parazoanthus swiftii
GTCAGAAAATTTGAGCACTATCGGATGAACAGAAGCAAAGTTATTAAAAGTTGAAATCGGCGCGGGCACTTTCTGCCTCCCCTCCCCCCCATGTCAAATAGGGTTAATGGCCCGGCCGGTTAGAGTAGGTGCACTGTAATATCGTTCAGTAAATTCGTAATATTGTATGATCGGAGTAATTAAAACCCCAACTGGCAATGTCGTAAGGAACTTCCCGTACTTGAAACCTCGGAAATATTCAAAATATGTTTTGGAAGGACGTGGACAATTTTTGAAAATCTTCAAGCCCTGATGGTTTTTTTTTGGATGTCCTGTACCTTAATTTATTTTCTAAAAATTGTATTTTTAGGGTCAAAATACATGTAAAGAATTGTTGTCGTTTGGATATCGTTGGCAATGTTCGGAAACCTTCGAAAAATGTTGGAATACCTTTGGAAACTAAGCGGAAGTCTTCGGAAAATTTTCAAGGATTTTGGCAAATTCTCGACAGGTGATAAAATTTTGGAAACCTTCGGAGTTTTTTTAACAATCTTCGGAAATGACCGGTATTGGAAAGTTGGAAAAAGTTGTTAATTTTGGTAGCTGTTGTACTAACAGGAAGCACCATTTAAGTTCTTGATTAATAATAATTACCATTGCACCATTTGTGTTTGTTTGCACTCGCGGTAATACGCGTAATACACGGTAATACACAATACTTGTGGTATTTTTTTAAAATCTTTTCGAACAATGGTGGTTCTTATACAAGCTACCTACTTTTGCTTAAGCCACCCTATAAGGGATAAAAGATAAGTCCTTTATTGAGTCAAGTGGCCCAAAAGACTGGCGTTCACCTCACTGGTACTGTTAAAGCGAGTGAAGGCCCGTGACCCCTCCCCTGGAAGGACTTAACAAGTTAAACCAGCAAATCGCCTATAAGCATTCTATACCTTAAGTTTCCTGGCGTTTTCTCGTCGCAGCGTATCTAAGTCAACGTCTAACCGCTGGACAACTTGTTCTTGTTTGCGTCTCTGCATCTCGGCAGCACGTACTCTGTTATACAGCGCATGCTCATTCTCCTCTAGTTTGGATACAGTTTTCTAAGAAGAGATTGACAGGAAGAAACACTTAAACTGGATGCAACAAATTCATAACACCATAACGCAAACTCATTATCGGGCCAAACTCTCGTCGGTTTTTTCTTGTTTTACTACAGAGTACTAGTCACCACTACAAAGAAGTAGTTGTACTCGTACAGTGGAAGTCCTTGTCGTAGTTGTGAAGTGCTAACCCTCGAAACTTCAGCCTTCTAGCCAACCACGCGGAGAAAAAACACGCTGTATTAATTTTTGCTGATCCAACAACACGTGCATTTACTAAACTTGCATTTGTCCAGCGTTTTGTCCACACTGGTAACACTCGACTTGTATTATTTTCTTGCATGGCTTAGTTTTTGGGTGGCGTATAACAAATATTATTTCGATAGAAATTCTTTTGAACAAGGATACCAACTAAAGCTGTAAAGCATGTTCCATTAAATGCCAACCGTCAAACAGGTAAACGTTTTACCGTAACCATCAAAGAAATCAATTGCTCGGAGCATATAATTTTAAAACAAGTATATGGTTAACTGCAAAGTGTTAAACGACCTAAGTTGTTGAGTTTAGTATCTCCCGCAAGACTTCCTAGCAACTTTGAGCAACCATCTTGCTTCCTTCCTCTCCTCCCCTCCCCGATCAGAGCCCTCGTCCCATAAAGTCTAAATACCTGTAAATGTCTTATGCTATCTTGATGATTCTGCCGAATTGCTTCATTACGCTTTTCAATGTACCGCTTCTTCCACTGAAGAACTTGCTGTGCGTTCTGGAATTTCTTTTCTTCAACCGTTTGCGATATTAACGTGTTTCTTCTCGCTTGAGCAAACTATAAGTTCATAGGAAAAAGCAAGGTTCACAAATGCAGAAAGAAAAATAGGACTGAATGATTCCAAAAGCAATGCTTTAAGTAATATCTTTACATGAACTATCACTGGCGGATACAAATTGCAAAGTAATTCTGTTAACGCATTTCCTCAACTGCATTGTTTTTCATGCGAGATACGATCACACGCATTGTGCAAAAACAAAAGCGTTCGGAAATCTCTTAATGAAGGATCGTGTAAACTACTCGTTAGAGCACCACCTTCAAGGATCGTTTGCAGAATACTTCTACCGTTCTAGGGCTATGCAGAAATATGAAAGCCTACGATATTGCTATGTTGTGGTTAGGCAGAAGCATTTTAGGGTAAGTTTAGGATTATAATTCAGATCAGAGTTAAGGTTTCAGTTACAGATACAATTAGGGTTTAGCGTTAAGATTAGTTTGCAGGATTATGGTTAGGTTAAGGGTCTTGTATCAAGGTTCATTAAGCACAGGGTAGTAATTTGTTTAATTTTCATACTTTTGCATTTTAGGGTTGGTATTACTGATCATTGTCATTATCCAATTGCTATTTTAGCCGAACGTGTATCTTGTTTCGATCGGCAAAAGTTGGCTCATCGTTTGGGTAGATGGTACAACTCTTTTATAGTATTTCAAATAGCGAACAGTGTAGCTAACAAATTGGCAAAGTACCAAATGTATTCAATGTCATTTGTTTTACTTTGTTGTATAAGCACGCCGCCTCTTCTGATCGCAATGGGTACAACGCATACTTTTTATTAAACGAATGAAATTCTTTAAAAAATTAGTAATAATACTATAAATGCAGTTACGTTATTGCAAAAACTGTCACTTGGAAATAAATATTTCAAGAATAGACCGGTTCACACTGGAGGCCGTAAGTGCACTTGAAGTGCTCTTGATACGTACTTGGAGTGTGAACGGCAAAAATTGTTACTCTCATGTGCACTTGAGTTCTCCTTTGTTGCTTGGGATCAGGTTGACTTCAAAGAAGCTGAAGTGCACTTCAAGTGCAGTTGAAACCACATTTGAGAAAGCACCTAGACAACACTTTACCAATCAGAACACAGCCAAATCAATTTTATTTGTTTCGCGTGAAAGGTGATTGACGGTTAATCGCAAAGTGCAGAAAAAATCGCACGTGCTTTTTCGAGTGTGAACGGGATTTTTCTCAAGTCCGTCTTAAGTCGACCTTAAGTGTACTTTGAGGTAAGTGTACTTTGAGTGCACTTGGAAGCCTAATGTGAACCGGCCTAATATTTGAGAAGGCGTGAAGGCCAACGATTGTTCCAGCTGCAGTTCTTTGTTGTATAGATTAACATGTTATCAAACATTCATTTCATCATTGCATTGCTATAGCCAAGAGATAAAAGGAAATGAAAAAAAGCTAAAGTGAGGATCCAGTGACGACTTCTCAAATTCTTCCAAACCGTATCTAATAAATGTACAGAAACTAACTGTAAGGAGAAATCAAAACCACCAACCTGTCCTCTCTCCTCGATTTCCTTTCCTTGTCTCTCAAGTTCAAAGTACTCAGCAGTCTGCTGGGCCTGCCTCTGAGCCGTCGAATTGTGCTGCAGCCTGCGTTGGATGTCGGTCATTTTGCGACCCTCTGAAGAAACGGGAAATAGTCCATTTTGGTATTCGTAGCTGCAGCTGATTGCAGTGACTACAGACTCATTTACTCAGCGTTAGCCTCGTCTTGAGGTTAGTTATTTTATTGTTGGAGGCTCACACTTCTAATCGTTCTCGCTGGTATTTATATTTATTCAACACCAAGTCGAGGCTATTGCTGAGTAAAAGAGTCTGTATTCATTGTAATCATGATCAACGGCAACTACGAATATGAAACTGGACTATTGGCAGTTACGTATCGGTTTTGAAGGATCTATAACAATTTCATCTTGGTCTGATCCAGGATTTAAGATAGGAGGTGAGCGGATTCGATTATTGCATTTTTCAACAAGTAACTTCCCGCTTTCATCAAAACTTACATTTTCCTGGGTTTATAATTGAAGTAGAGATCAAACCATGTGAACCACCCCAGAATCCATCACGGGCATCGTTTACACTTCAACTCTGTAACTTAAACTCAACCTTAACATTCAAACACAATGAGCAATAACCCATTATAGAACAGCACACTTAACACTGTAGAAATATCTGTAGCGACTCCACACACTGTAATTTTCGATATTTTCCCAGCCATAGGTAGTCTTTGACAGATTGCACTAGCAACTCGCCATTATACAAGCACAATTTTCTTAAAAAGCATTACTAGCATAATTAGTATTACTTTGCTTGTTTGGGACTGAAACAAAACATTCGTTGATAACATATACCTGTCCAGTATTTGGGCATGATGACAAGGTTTTATGCATTATAAAGAAACCTAATACTTTGTGTTCCGACTCAGAACTATAACTATAAACCAAATTAATTGCAACCTAAAATTTAAAACAGAGCATTTGACTCTTAAAAGTCTAAGTTTGGTATCTGAACAGTGCCAGTTCGAAAGTATTTTAGCTTGAAATATTATTTCGTGCCAACAAAGCCCTAAACTTGCGCAAAGTTTTAATGATAGCGCCCTTTTAACTTCTGCATGGCTGTCAATTCATAAAGAAAAGGTGCTTGTAGACGGCGCACTGCAAACGTCTACACTGAAATACCAAATTTACTTTGACTGGCAGTTGTTTTGCAAGACTATATGAGTGGGAAAGCCAAATCTTGTATTGTTGTTTTCATTTTAGTTTTGACCCTGTACCATTAACTTTTGTAGCAACGGTATAAAATATACCTTCTCTTCCCTTCAGACTCAGTGTGTCTTTAGTGTTGATTAAATCCTTGCTGTGTCTCCGCTTGGTAAACTCGTGCTTGACGCCATTTTGGGCCGTAGTTCTACGATAAAAACACATTTTTACGTTTTAAGATAAATTGTGATAACAACAACACCGTCAGCAACAACAAAAACAAGAAACTTTATTAAAACAAAAAATATGTGATTTACAATTGAACTTTTTTTCCTTTGCCAATTGGCAAGCTTAACAAGGCGGTGGTTTGAATGGTTTTTAAACAAAACTTCTCTCAACTCTCTTTATTGTTGCAATGTGTTACCTTAATCGGTCATCTAAGTTTCCTTCTCGTCTTCGTTTATCCTGCAATATTCAAACAGTTTGAAAAGTTATCAACAGAAGATACAAAAGGAGACGATCTTGTAGCATCGTTCATGTAAAAATTCTATGAGTATAAAGTTGTTCACGCAGACACGGCTGTTTTGGATGCTGAAATTGCTTGCCATGAACGAGGCAGATCTGACTGCAAACACAAAAAATACCACAAAATTTGGTTTTCTTTTCAACGGTAATATTTTTAACAGCGACAACACTACACCTTGCAAAACAAAAAAAAACTGGTTTACAAACTTTTCACGCGCTTTAGAGTGGATACCTGGGGTTTTTGAAAATATATTTCTTACTTTGTTAGCCTTGCAGTCTTTGCAGAACAGCCTTTTTCAGCCTTTTTACACTGATTTAGTACATACTAAAACACCAGTGTCGGTGGTTATCCATTGGGGAATAACAAATAGCAACAAAATGTCGGTAAAAAAGAGAATTAAAACACCAACAAAGAGAAAAGAGCGCCACCGAAACACACGCTAAGCAGTGTAAATGCAAAACAAATGGCACCTGCAGCTATCAAAATTATTTTCCTTACCGCAGGCTATAAGCTATCATATCATTTAATTGTTCGGGATAATTCATAATGAAATTTTGGAACAAAGAAGATACTTCAATCAAGTACCTGAATGTCTTTTAGTGACGTATCTTTCTTGTACCTGTACAGTAAACAAAGTACAGAAGTACTATAAATACACTGATTACCGTACCATGTAAGGACAAATAGAAAAAGGTTTTTCTCATCAGAAATCAGTTATTCAAAAAGAAAACGCGGCCGCATGAGCTTTTTATTATTAACTGCAGCGGGCGAATCATTTCGTTCAGCAAACAATGCAGACCGAAAAAAATACGCATTTTTTATTTTTTTTTTTAATTTCTAAAAATAGAAAAAATGTTAACAGCGCAGCTATTACATTTTAAAATGTGGACGCTAATGAGACACCGGAAATTTGTTATTTGGCTTAAGGGAAGCGTCACATATCGATTTGACCGACAAGAAATGTCATTCTGGAGACTCCCACCTCCACCAAGCCTTAGAAACGTCACACATAATTACCGCTATATTTATTGTATACAATAACACTGAACTCGCCTCGCTGTGTATATACGCTATCTCGTGTTTTTACAAATAAATATACGCACAATAAAATGTAAAATAGAACAAATGGATTGATAAATCTTGTATTAATCAACTTCTTTTATTCTACTCTACAAAGATAATTCCGAAATGCCAAACCTTTTAGCAAACAATCGAAATTTTTCCACAGCCGCCAACATCTCCCCTCCCCTTCCAACGCCCATACGACGTCTCTCGCGGGCCAAATGAATGTGTAACGCTTGCCCAAGTTTGACAAGAGCAACATGTCAAGATAGGTCATTATAACAAGTAGAGTCTGTAAAAGTGTTTCTTTTCCACAAACCTTAACTTGCAAGTTACCTTATTTTGTCGAATTTGGTTGTAATATCTCCTCGACCGATGTTGATAACGCCATACTAGTAAATCTAAAACACGTCTTTACCTGTCTCTTTTATTTTCTTTTTTTCTGAGTATCGACCTGGTCATTGTTCCTTCTAGATTTATGTCTGCGTACTTTGTTTGTTTATGCTCTCTATCTGAAATGTTTTCATTCTAAAACGCTTTGGTCGATGTCAATAACAGTAGTGTGGTGGGTTTATTTCAACTTTACCTATCCATTTGTTTATCGCTTTTCCTTTTTGCTTATCAACCTGGTCATTCTATCTGTTGTCGATTTCTGAGCGCGTCACTTCTTTATCCTTGTTCTCGTCCCTGAATTTCGCTGCCAATAACGCAGTACTGGTGAAACTAGTTCAACTCGTTGTCTGTCTAACTGTCTCTCAATCTGTCTACCTGTTTTTCTTCCTTACTGGCTACCAGTTCGCCCATTCTTTCTCTTCTGATTGATTTTTTCGGTTTCTTTTCACATAAGACAGAACGTACTTCATATCATCAACATCCTGAGTTCGTTTCTTCTGTGCTTCCATGTTGACGTTAATCGCCAGCTCGGCCAGCTGCTTCTTCAGCTGATATTCTTCTTCCTGGGTAATAAAAATAAATGAGAATATCACCAATGAAACACCAGAATAGTCAGGCTCGTAGGCAGGCAGGGGTGCGCGGGGTGCGTACGCACCCCCCACGGACCCAAAAAGGTTTGCATTTAGAGCTTGAATAAGACGATGAAGAAGCCCGAATAGGTTTATCGTAACAGTTGGTACTTCCGCAGATCGAAACGACTAAAAAAACAGAAGAGTGTTTGTCCCATAAATTTGGCTTTAAGAGTCCAAGTTTACGAAATTTGCAACCACCCTCCCCCCCCCCGCCCCCTCAACAAAAATTTCTGCCTACAGGCCTGATAGTACATCAAACGAAGCATACACAGGTCAGCACTGATTATGAGTGTTGTCTCATTTTTATAACGATGATAAGGACGATAGTAATGATAATCACGTACGGTATTATTGACGAAGATGATATACAAACAATGACGATAAAATAATAACCAAATAGTGATGAAGACAATGATGATTGATGATGGTGATGACACTGACGACGATATTGGTGATGGTGAGGATAACCTTGACCATGACTACGACAAAAATGATAACGATGATTTATAATAAGTATTAACTTCAACAAAGTTCAACATAACTGATGTGGTCGTGCAACTATTTCTTTCGGCTTCAGTTCGGAAGCCCTTACCCACCTATGCCACATAAATGTAAAGCAAATATACACATCAAAACTGTAAAGCAGTGTGTATTTGTGTGTGTGCGTGTGTGTGTTGTGCATAGGTGCTTCCCCGAGTTTTTCCTTCGCTTTTCAAAAACGATACCTTGAGATAAAACACCACCTCCATTATTTCACAATAAGGCAATTGTCTGTTGCCCAGTTCACAAACTATAGTATACTTTATCATGCGTAATCAACGCAAATAGACGAAACAGTTTCGTACCTCTTTCGCTTTCATCTTCGTTTCAAACTCTTTCGTCAGTCTTGCCACCTCGTTTCGCTTGATTTCAAGCTGTTTGCTTACTTTATGATACTCGAATTCCACTCCATTGCTATCATATCAAATTCAAAAACAGATGACTTTAAATCGGTGAAGTTAGGGCATTATTGGTACTGATAGAAAGGTGACTGTGCGATTTTGTTAGAATCAAACAGTAAACATGGTCAAAATGTTGCAAGGCGAGGAGCATTAGAAAGGTGTGAAGGGATGCGGGGAGGGAGTGGATTTAAATAATTTGTAAAAAACGATGCAGTTAAAGAAATTGTTTGAACGCGTCGCATCTAAAACAAGTTTATGGAAAAACAGAAAATGAGTTGCAGTCGGAAATTAAATGAAAAAAATGCACGGAAACTATTCTTTCACTCCGTTAATTTTGTCTTTAATCAAATAGCGATAACCCAAAGCATTGTGGTCAATGACTGCAGGTCTTTAATCCGAATGTTTTTATTCTTGGCAAGATCCAAATTTTAAAATACAAATCATAACTTACGTGACTAACTTTGACTTTCTCTCCTTGTCTATCATTTTCAGGTTAGCCGACACGTTCCTTTCCGTTCGAGCTTTTGTTAACTGTAATAAAAAAAACATAGGCAGTTTTACTTCAATAATAGTCCTGACGTACATTGTCCAGAAAAAAAGCCCTCTTATTGGGAATTTGGGGGCTTGGGTCTAGACTTTATAAAACGCCGCACCAGTTCACCACAACTTGTCTGGACTCGGCCAAATATTGTTCAAAATGGCGGACAAAATAAGTAAGTTTACTATAAGTAATACAGTTTAAAGCTCACTTTAAATACAAACAAACAATGTATTTGGAAACCAAAACATCGCTCAGGAACATCAGCTTTCTACTACGGAGCATTAGTTTTGGGACATCTTTCGGACATTAGAGGCGAACTTTTCGAGCGCAGACACGTAAGAAAACGGCTTTTTTTTACTGGTCACTTGTTGGTTGTTTAATTATCTAGTTTAACAAAAACGTTGCCAGCGTTTCATACCCTAGATTGGCGTGTAATTATCTGTTAAATTCTACCCGACTGTAAACAATATTTAGTATTTAGTTTGATGTCTCTTTCACTGTAACTACAGTTCGAACTGTAAGTATACATTGAATCAAAAAATCAAACTCTAAGCAAAAGCTTGTTTGAACTGAAGGGATCAAGGTTTCTATTCTATATGTTGCTATTCTAAAATACGCTCAACCGAAATCACCTTACAGGTATATATATATATATTGTATTACCAATTAAATATATAAACTAACTTGGATGCCTTGTTACAAAATGCTGAGGAAACAGAACTAACTCTTTTGAGAGTTGCTCAATTCTCAATTCCCTTCATGAAGGTTTAACAATAAAACAATTTATTTTGTATTGATAATGTAAGGAGAAGATAGATGTTGATAAACTGGATGGAGTGTTAATACCCTATTACTATTTTTTCAGAATAAAATAGTATACATATTTCATTCCAACATGCATTTCCCACTATTCATTTGTCTCCTCCCCGTTTCTTCTCATTTTCTTCCCCAACTGATCAAGAGCACTTACTCTGTCTTCTTGTATGGAGTGTTGCTGTTTCACTTTTTCCAGCTCCATTGAGTTTTCACTGAGTTTCAGCTCTTCTCCCCTCTTTTTCTTATAAATATCTATAAGAACAGAGATAATGCAATATGTTAAGCAATTCACATCACAGCAGGGGGTACTCCAATATATATACTATTCAATGATATGGCGCCCTTCAGGGAATACTTTTCTTATCTTCTGACTATAACTAAATAAGGAATATAAGTTTTGGATTTTAGAAAGTTTGTCATAGACAGGGTCTAGAAATTGTGTGTCTAAGCCAATAAATGTGTGAGATTTGAGCGGAAAATCAAGAATAGGGTGTGAACTTCTAAAAATTTCTCTCATAACAGGTTCAGGGTTTGAGTGTCTCAGTGGAACTTAGGATGGATTTGCCCCCACCCCCCAGGACTTATATAAACACATTTTCATAGTCACACTCAGGAAGTTTCGTTTTCTTGTAGGAGCCAGGGGAGCAGGAGGGTAACCATAGAGAGCAGGTGAGTGGCCATGGGGAGCGGGAGGGTGGCCATTCAAAGTGGGAGGGTGACCATGAGGAGTGGGAGGGTGGCCATGGGAAGCAGGAGGGTGGCAATGGGAAGCAGGAGGGTGGCCATAGGGAGTGGGAGGGTGGCCATGAGGAGTGGGAGGGTGGCCATGAGGAGTGGGAGGGTGGCCATGGGGAGTGGGAGGGTGGCCATGAGGAGGGGGAGGGTGGCCATGAGGAGCAGGAGGGTGGTAATGGGGAGCAGGAAGGTGGCCATGAGGAGTGGGAAGGTGGCTATGGGAAGCAGGAGGGTGGCCATGGAGAGTGGAAGGGTGGCCATGAGGAGTGGGAGGGTGGCTATGGGAAGCAGGAGGGTGGCCATGAGGAGCGGGAGGGTGGCCATGAGGAGCGGGGGGTAGCCATGAGGAGTTGGAGGGTGGCCATGAGGAGTTGGAAGGTGGCCAGGGGAAGTGGGAGGGTGGCCATGGGGAGTTGGAGGTTGGCCATTGAAAGCTGGCCATAGGGAGTAACAGCCAGAGGGTGGCCATGGGAAGCACACATTGTCATCTACCTTGTTAGGCTGGAACACAAATTAAAAAATAAGCAAAAAATAACCCTACCAACCCTTATTGATCAAAACCCACAAATGTATTTATAAGTATTAACTCACTGTTTTCATAATCCAACATGGTTCGTCGGAGCTGGTTCTGTTTTTTTATTATGTCTCCTTCAAATCTTTTCAGTTCCCTTTCCTCTTGCTTATGTTGTAACATGTGATCCTGTAGTACAATTTTATGCACAAATTAAACCTATGCCATTTTACTTATGAATATAAACTCTTTAAAGTTAGCTGCATTACACAGAAGTACAGGTAAAGTACCAACCTCTATGACTCGCATCTTTTTTCTGTGATCTTTCTCATTCTGCCGAGCCAACAAAGTCGCATACACCACTCCCTCAGTCTGATCAGTACCCAGTGCACTGGTTCTTATCGTGGGAGTGCTTGAGCGTGACTTGGTTTCCCTTCCAGGATGATTTGGAGCTGACTTTGACGTGGCATTAGGTTTTGATCTATTAAGAAAAAGATAAATTATCAACTGAAGTTACTTATACTCATGTAATCCATCTCTCAAATGTACTTTGTGTTTGAACATGTTATTCAATCAGTATCTCATACCGCTGTTTTCAAAATTGGCCAATACCTGAAGCACCAAAGAAAATCCTGGAGTTCCATAATTATTTTCATTGCATACTATTCATTGTCCCATACATGAAGCAAACAAAATAATTACCAAAACACAAAACTAGGTATTTTAGATAAATTTGGTAATTTAGCATCATTTAGAAAAACTAGACCTCCCATCATGCTTGAGTTTGGGCTATTACACTTTTAACCAGCCAATCTTTACTCAAAAAGCTGAATAAGGTATTTATAAAGTAAATAAGATTTGAGAAAGAAAGTTTAAATAAAGTTTATTGTTAAACT
The DNA here is from genome assembly GCA_025403585.1 of Parazoanthus swiftii. NCBI lineage: Eukaryota > Metazoa > Cnidaria > Anthozoa > Zoantharia > Parazoanthidae > Parazoanthus > Parazoanthus swiftii. The sequence goes on from JAOBYE010549637.1 coordinate 11,664, forward strand.
CATCTAAATTTTAAGAACAAAGCAAGAACAATCCCAGGCTCAAGTCAAGGCTCAGGACTCGATAAAAAACACATCAATATTGTACATTATATTGTATTTGGAAATAACAACAGTAAACTCTACCCTCAGTTTGTCAAAAAAAACAAGAAAAGTAAATTTTGGTTAAGCTTGTTTGGTTTTTATTGAAAAAGCACACACAATTATTCATAGTATATTAATAAAAATATAAATAAAGTACTAATTAAATAATCAGTAGCCCTTGCACCCCAGCTGGCTGCTTTGGAGGCTACTCAGTCAGTTTAAGAGCTCTTTTCAAACTACTGTATTTCATACTTAATAGGAAATTGTAGTTTCACCAGTTATGACATTTTGTTATTAACGAGGTTGGAGTGTCATTTTCTATAAAAGTTACGTATGTTTACAACATGTTGGAAGCCAGTCGAGTTGTCAAGGCAATTACACATTATTTTACAGACGCGGTCCCCCAAGCATGGTCGACCTAGTTATTAATTAATCAAAATTTACCTCGACACAATGTCATCTTGTCTCTGCCCGCTTGCTAGTGATCTACAAATAAAAACAAGACCTTTTATTAGTAAAATTCCGATGCGGATTTTCCGTTGAGTCTATACCAGATGAAGCCTTTATTGTCAAGCGTAGCGTATTCCTGCATTATGTTGCAACACTCGAAGGGTTTCCGCTTCGATTTCCGGAAAAAGCTGAGATGGAAATCACTCATTTATAATACTGAACGGAGTCATAGGTTTAATATTTTGCAAGCTCCAATACCAAAGCCTCGTGAATAAAGAAAGAAACATTTTTTTAAAAAATGAATAATATATGCGATATCGGTCTCCAAGTGACACTCGAGCGACAACTTCTGAATTTGTAATGATAGTCAAAGTGATCGCAAATTCGAAGCTGTCGTCCAATATTTCCATAAAGATGACACTAAATAACTGAACTTTCTGGTCTCTGTTTATTCACGCACAATCTAAATGAAATCCTGATCTTAACGTGGTTTATTTCAGGATAAAAACGGAAAAAAACGAAGACGACAAAAGATCGTCTTGAAT
>JAOBYE010549748.1:0-12738 GCA_025403585.1 Parazoanthus swiftii
GGCTGAACGTGACAGCGCTTTCCGTTCTGATTGGCTCAGGCGTTTCCTGTCTGAATCAGGAAAAAAAAAAAAAAAAAAGAGCCGAATTTAAGACTCGCTCGCCTGCGGCCGCGAGTAATTAGATTATAGGTAGAACAAGAGAGACAAACAAGTGGTCAATTTCTGCTTGAGAATATTGTTCTATTCTAAAGGTTCTTAGAGCATGTAAACATTTGTTTAAAGCGGAATGCCACTAAACAGTTGCAGAGATGGAGTTATTTAACAACAACAACAACAACAACAACATCTAATCTTTATTTAACAGAGTAACTTAAGTTTTAGAGTAACCTGGAGTAAGACCAAATTTACGTGCTACGCCATTTTTAGAGTGTCGGATAAAATAAACTCCCTAAATTATACTTGCATTTAATTTGTATTTGTAAGTACAATCTAGCCCGATTACTGTTCAAAAAGTCTGGTATTGCTTTCCGGCCCGTGAATATGTGTTTTAAATTTGCGAAGAACGACTTGCTTTAAAAACTGGAGATTGTTGGTCTGTACTGTCCATTATACGTAAAGAAACAGATCAGTCAGTCTTTTCAACAACCCTGTGATTGATATGTTTTATTAGTACAAGTTTCTTGAAAAACGTCTAAATGTTGCCTCTTGTAAGAAAGTTTTATGTTGAGTTTTTTAAACGTTTCAACTTGACTCACATTGTAACATTGTAGGCCTAAAATGTAAAAGGCCGTCACATATAGTATTAGTACAAGCGAATTAAATAGAAAAATCAAATTAATTGTCCATTTTTTCCTCAAAGAAATGACTGTTTTTAGAAGATCCAAAATCTTAAATGAGTTTCGGCTGTCTTTGTCTCGAAAGTTTTGTAGCACATGCAGTTATCGTGTTTCCTCTCTAAAGCACAAAAAAAGAGTTATGTCAGTATTTATCTTAAATTATTGAAACCAGGGAAAATATTTTAAAAGATCGAGAATATTCGAGGTTATCATTATTTCAGGTTAACGTCTAAGACATTTGCACTGTTGACATAACCATTTAAATGTACAAAGTTAAACATAAATTAGTTCCACCAAACATTGTCGAAATCTTTCAAGTACACAAAATAAAATATAACCTCAGAAACTCAGAATTTCAAATCCCAAGATTTAAAAGCGTCCGTTACGGCAGGCACTCAATAAGATACTTTGGGCCATTTCTTTTGTCAAAGCTAGAAAGGGATGACCAGGAGGCAACATCATTAAAAACATTCAAAGCTAATATAGGAAAAAGAGATCTAACCAGCACCGATCAGGGAACCTGCTCTAACTGTATCTTATGCAATACTCAAGAACCCTCCCAGGTCAATTTATATAATTTGTTTACTATGTTACAGTGATATATATAAAGACGTTCATGTTTACATTATACATAAAGGCATTTAAAACAGCATTTTTACATATTTTAATATATTTTTAGATAGTAGTTAGTTTTTTACATAATTTATTTAATTTATTTATGTATATTTAGACAGACGTCATTTTAGGTGTCCGGGCCTGCTAGAACACAAGACACACTGATAAAGTTGTTGATTGATTTATTGATTGATTGATTACTTGATCGTAAGAACTTTAACTTTTGCAATTCACTCGTTTGTACGTTATAAAAGCATGTAAAATTTTTTCCTCGTCATTTGGGGAAAGGGTGTTTTCCAATTTTGACGTTATGTTGTATGGGCTGCGAAGATGAACGACAGGCATGGTTGGTTACTAACGGAAAAGAGGCCTGTCTTAGTTCAAAACAGGGCGCAAGCGTGTGACATAATCTCATGTCACACGAGTTCTTAGCCAATCACAGCGCGCCAACTATATAAACTATTTGAAAGCTCCGCGACTCGTTTGGCATCAGCCCATTAAGTTTATGAAATATAGGTTAATTATAATGGATTAGTTTCATTATGTTAAAAATGTTAACTCTGCGCCGATTTTAAATCGGAAAGAGGAGAGGCTGATTATTCAGATACATCAAAAACATTACGTCTTGGAAATCACAGAGTACGGAAACTCAGATTGAAGCTGCCAGACGGGTAACACTAAAGTGTGGAACGGCAGACCGCGGAACCTGCAGACCGCCGGAACCAGCGGAACCCTAAAGAAATAGAGAAATTTCACATTTGTCAAAACTGTGAGCCTTAGGGAACGCTATAGCATCTAGTTAATATCCATACCTTTCACTGATGAGAGCAAGTGTGACCGGCCCTATTTAGACCAATAAGTGTGAGGCTAACCAAGATCGCGATGCCGATGGGCGATGTCATTTCCTCCCATTCATCGGACTACAGTGTGTCGCCAACTGGCACAATTGAAATGTAGTACGTTCTCAATTCAAAATCTTCGTTGTCATACTGAAAAGGGGTTCGTTCGCACCAAACGAAAATCCCTGGTGTTCTGTTTACATTTCTTGCTCACCGTCGCCATCTTGGGTTGGACCCTGGTAGAACCCAGATATTTGCTCGTTCAAGATTTGACTAGTTCCAAGACTGTCACAATGGCGAAAAATAGGCGGGTCTGCATTGAAAGGTGAGAGCAAAAGGTTCTTTTCTGCTGCTATTGCTTGAACTTTTGCATAGAGAACGTACTACATTTCAATTGTGCCAGTTGGCGACACACTGCAGTCGGATCGATGAAAGGATGGAATTGACATCGGCCCATCGGCATCGCGATCTTGGTTAATGAAGTCCCTCATACGTCTTTATAAAGCCGGCTTGCTCTCTTCACTGAACAGTATGAATAATTTCTAAATGCTACAACGTTCCCAAAGGCTCGTAGTTTGGACAAATGTGAAATTTCTCTATTTCTATAGGGTTCTGGCGGTCTGACGTGAAATTTTTCTGTTTCTCTACGGTTCCGCTGGTTCCGGCGGTCTGCAGGTTCCGCGGTCTGCCGTTCCACGCTTTAGTGTTACCACTGCCAGACACGCAATATGAACCGAAACCGCGGAATTTTTGGTTGATGTTAGTCACAGCTGAAGTTTATTTCAAGGCAAAGAATATATTTCATTTTCGATGTATCGTATCAAAAATGAAACGTTTTTGTTCTCTTAGTAGTTTTGTTTCTGAAAATAACTTCCATTTAAAAAAATATATTTTTATCAGTGTCGTTCTTCAGTTTGCTACTAGATCAACTACGCGCATTTGCATATGATTGTATGATTAAGAGAAAGACTTCGCTTGAAACAGATATGGTATATTTAGTTCACTTCTTTTTTTCTATCCTTTGTTTTTTTAAAAGCCACTTCTATGAGAACATTCTATACAGCCTAAGAACATGTTAAGAATATACCTCAGAATGAGATTTCTGAGTTTATACCCGTTTATACAATGAGCAGCGTAAAATGTATGGGTAACAGTTTGGTTCGAACCAAATGAATTTTCATGGTCCAACACATATAGCTTTAGCAACAACTTGACTATGAAACGACCAAGCCCCGACAAATATGTCATATGATGTCGGAAGTACCTACCGCAAGCAATGTTTTATGTATTGAGAACATATTCTGGTCACGTTTGTATAATACTTTATGAAACATTGTAAAATGTTACTTTCAAATTACCCAAGTTCTAAAACCTATAAGCGGTCACTCGATGCTCGTTCTATCTCAAGGGCTGGACTTCCTTGTATTAAAAGAATAATGTGTCTCCGATTTGAGTAATACCAAGCAACATCTCGAAACGCTCAAGCAAATTCTTGATCATTTGTTAGAATGGATGACATTCAGTACAAAGTGTAAACTGGAACCAAGCTTCAATGTGATTTAAACAACTGCTATAAATATTAACCTGACTTTCACTCATGCAATAAAAGTGTCGTTCGCAGTTTCATTTCAGTCATGATTAAGACAAAACGGCTTTGTTTGGATTAGCACGTCGCAAAATTTAGATTTCCATTTCTAATGTCTTAGTTGTGGTTCAACGAACTCACCTTGTGGTGATGAGGGAGAAACCAAAAGACAACGAAACAGTCCCACCAAAAAGAGTATTATCCAAGTGGCATCCATCTTAGCTCTGTACCATTATGAGGAAGAAAGTCGCCATACGAAAGGAGTTCCAACTCGTCACTATTCCTGATAACAAATAAGGTTTCTTTGTGTGTTTCATAGGTGGAACAATATTGGTCTGAAAAGCGAACGGGGGGGGTTGGGGTTAGATGATGCGCTTCACTCTCTGATTTGCCCAGACACAAACGTTTTAGTTTCAGTTTCAGTTTAGTTTCAGTTTTTTTCTTTGCCCGTGTTTCATACAACATACATTTCATACAAACATTTTTTAAGAGATAAATATAATACAATTGAATAAATGGAGAGCAGTCAGTTTCACGCACAAAAAAACACTAGGCACGGAGGCTCATCATAGAGGAAACCGTAAAGGCGTATTTGGGTTATGGCCTGCTCAACTACTAGAACTAGATCAAATGTGTTAAGCGTACAGATCTATCTTCGTTTTGAATGTTATGTAAGATTAAGCAAAGTAAGCACATTGAAGCAAACACAGGGACAATACAACAGCCAAGCGCAGAGCAGCTCGTCTGGAAAATAATCAGTTCAGAAGGAACGATCTTAATTTAGACTTAAAGAGAGAAATGTTAGCAGCACTGTAAAATTCTGAATTCAAAGAGCTAAGTTTTCTTGGTCCTTGAAAGCGTATTGCAAATTGCCTGGTATTTGTTCGGCAAAAAAAATGTATGAGTTTCTCGTACTGTATAAGTGAATCTGGCTTCCGAGCAAAAACAAATCATTGAAAGCTGTAATATAATGTGCGCAAGGAGGAAGTGGGAAGGCAAAAACTTGCGTTATAAATAATGCCAATAGATTTTGATATTTTTCCAGCCACATTTGCAATGTGTGATTTCCATGAAAAAGTTTCATCCAAAATACCGCCTAAAATTGAAAACACTGCTTCCTTTACCCGTTCAACAGTACAATGGTTAATTTCTAGGTTGATGTCAAGTGTTTGCCTTTTCTGCCTTGGCTTGAAGATTTACAGAAAGTTTATTGGCGTTAAACCAGTTTATAATTTTAGTAATTCATCGCTTAGAGTTCTTCGAATGACGTCAACATTTTTGCGTAAAAATAGATTGGTATCATCAGCGAAAAGAATAATGTCTAAAACACCGCACTTAACACAAAGATGTGAGGAGTTAACTCCATTATATTGAACATATTGTTGTCTTTTATGTAGTAGTAGTAGCAGGCTGTCTTCGGACATAAAAGTCCATGACATAAGCGCATATGGCGACATCTCCTCTGGTGGCTCAAAAGCCCAATTCGTGAACTGCAAAAACGAGTGCATCCAGAACACACGAAAACCGACGTTTGTGGAGCATTCCGAGCCGCTTTTCTTCTCTCCCGCCTCGCCGTGGCTTCTTTTCTTATCCTTGATTCTCCTTCATCGAGACATGCACTACAGTTGATCCTCCATCTGCCACGATCCGCGGCAAGCGTCTCCCAGTTTTCCACATCAAGGCCGATTTAAATCATGTCTCGCTTACACGTGCCCTTAAAACGGAGCTTCGGACGTCCCACAGGCCTTAATCCTTGTTCTAGTTCACCATAAAGGAGGTCTTTTGGAATTCGCCCATCTGACATGCGGCGTACGTGACCCAGCCACCTCAACCTGCGCTGTCGGAGTAGGGTGAAGATCGTGGGAACACCAGCTCTCTTAAGTACATTGTTGTTGGTCACTTTATCCGTCCAGTGTATGGAAAGGATGAGACGAAAACAACGCATGTGAAACGTGTGTAAGCGCTTTTCCTGCCCCGCGTAGGTCGTCCATGATTCGCTTCCATAGAGTAGAGTGCTCAAGACACAGGCACGATATACGGCAGTCTTGGTCTGAGTAGTAAGCTTCTTATTTTCCCACACACGGGGGGAAAACTTCGTCATGGCCAATCCTTTTCCCGAGTTCTGCATCCAGAGATCCATTGGCAGAGGTGGTTGAACAAAGATAGGTAAACTGAGGAACTACTTTCAGGGTGAAGTCGTGGATAGTTAGAGTTGGAGCGGTTTCAGCGCCTTGCTGCCTGACTTTTGTCTTCCTCAGGCTTATGATAAGTCTGAATGCGGCACAAGCGTTTGAAAAACGGTCCAGGAGAGTCTGCAGCTCTCTTTTGCTGTGTGCAACATGAGCAGCGTCATCAGCGAAGAGGAAGTCGCGTAGCATACGTTTGCGGAAAAGGCATTTTGTCATATATAGTAAAGCTAAAGCATATTCAGTTGAGTGATGTTTACGAAAACCGAATTGTTATTGGTTATTAGAAAGTATCTTATATTTACTAAGGTAATCATTAAGGCGACTATAGACGACTTTTTCTAAGATTTTTGAGAAAGAGGTAGCACAGAGTTTGGCCTATAATTTGAAAACAGATTTATCGTCAGTTTTTAAACAAAGGTATTACGCAAACAGTCTTTAGCTCAGTTGGAAAAATACCAAGGGTTATTGACAGATTAAAAATAAGAGTCAGAGGGTCAGATTTGTTTCTTTGCTTATACTCATAGGGACATTATCAAAACGGCCTTTTAGACGCTCCAACACGTAAAGAACCACATGTTTCATTGATTTCTTGTTCAGCAACATTTTCAAAGAACAAGGAGTTAACAAAATTTCTAGAGAGAAAGGAACGATATGATTTTTTGGAAGCAGGAATATTGTTGGCTAGATTTGGGCCGATATTGGTAAAATATTCACAAAACTGTTCGGGAATTTTTTTGGGGTCAGATAACTCCTCAAGATCTTTGCACAAACTAGGATTTTTGTATGTAGTAGACAACAAAGGGTTGAATTTTAAGCTAGCAAGTCTTTCGGAATCAAAACTAATAGTGCCACTGCTGCGTTCAAGCAAAGTTAGCTGAATGTTTTCGTCGTCTAAATTAAAAAAATTGACAAGGATGTTAAATTAGTCCAAAGTATGCAATTTTACCTGCCTGATTAGCAGCTTTGAATTTTTTAATATGAGTCTGACCCTATTGAAGTGTTGATAGCGCGACATCTTCACTATAGCTTGTTTGACTCGCTCTTCAGCATTGGCCCACGTTTCACCTTCGGTTTCTTCATTGATCCTGAGATTATTCCTCCTAGAATGAATCTCCAAATACTGCACCTTTAGCTGCTGCTTCAGAAATCATAGCTCATAACATAAATATTTTTATGCCATGCCTTGAAAAAAACAGCCAATCAAAGGTCAGGATTGCCGTTGCATACTCTGCGGTATGCAACGGGCAGTATTCACTCGACCTTCCTGTCATTACTTGCGTGCAACAGCTATGCTGGCGTTTTTTAATTTTGAAGTCTTCTCAAAATTAGCTCCGATGCTTTTCAACTCTTGCAAATGTTTCGCAACAGTTTCGATCACGTCCGAACGGATTTTCCGAGCACTTTTGAAAAAATCTCCTAAAAAACTGTTTTGAACCATTTCTGAAGTTTTTCTAAAATTTCGAGCTCTTCCAAGAATTTCCCTGAATTTTCCAAAAAATTAGGCATTGTATAAACTAGTTATGCGATGTTTTCTCGTGGGAAACAGTGGAAAATGCCACTTCTCACTTGCAATTTTTTCAGAAAATACAAGTGACGCGTGGCATATTCCACTGTATCCTACTCAAAAGCATTGCATAACCAGTATATCTCTGTGGCAATTACTCACATCACATCTTCAGGTTGTTTAGTATTGAAAAGCAAAAAGAAAATGTTTTTTTTTTAAATATTGGAGTTTTCTTTGGAAAAAAGGTTCACGTTTTCGACACCTTTTGCCCTAGACCCATAACTTTAAAATTTCCCAAACAAATTGCAGACGGTACGGGAAAGCAAAAATCGATAGTATCCTTGTTACCAAGCGGAAATGGTTGGGGAAACTTGTTGAATACATATTTCCTTTGTTAATCATGTTTTCCTTGACTAAATATGATTTCTTGAATGAATATAAATGCGCGCAAGTTTGAAAAATAATGTCTTTATATTCAATCAACATCGATGGGATTCGAAACAAATTGAAGGGAATAGTGATTTTGCTGTCACGATCTATAGCTGTGCTGTGACTCTCTTGTGCCGATCTATCACCCACGGCTAAAACCAAGAATACAGTTTTTTGCGTGATTTTTTCGGAGTGACTGCTGTTAGATAATAATTTTTTCATCAGTATAAAACTCAAAGTCGGCCATTCTCTACCTCAAAAAACAAGCGAAGCTTGCACAAGTATCACGTGTGCAAAAGGAACTAATCGTTTTGCATATAAAAATAGCTCATTTTTTAAAAATGGATCTCAAATATTTATCATTGAGACCCATGTATGAAAGATGTCTTCTACTTAGGATTATCTTCTCTTGATATTTTATGTTCTTCCTAAAAAGTATATTTTCCTTGAATAACCTAGTTTCCCTAAGCGAATGTATTTCACTTAAATAAATGTAATTTTTTTGAATGAATATATTTCCTTGAAGTGAAAAATTAATATTGCTTGAAGCTCGTAAATACACAGTTGCTGGATGTAAAATAACCCACTTTGAACACAAATATATTTGGTTCAATGTGATCATGTATACTTCTTGAATTTTGCTACAAACGGCCTACCCCAATGAGAGTGCTGTGAGTAACTGTAATGGTCAAATAAGTAACAATAAAAAAATACTCTCATGTGTTTTATTGAAAACAGGTCTTTATGAAAATGTACTTGTATCAATGAAAGGTAAGTTTGTACGTCCACATTTGATCAGCTTCTTACTTTCTTCAAATCTCTCTATGGCATTTACCTTTTTTATTCGATTATGACTGTAGCATTTTTTTTTTTAGTTTATTGGCACATGTTTCCCAAGTGGCGCAGCGGTAGCGTTTGGGCTTGCACACATAACACGAAATTTCACTAATACCATAAATTTGTCATAGAACGCATTGTCACATAAACATTGAGTTTTCCCTGAAAAAACGTACTTGCATAACTCAAATTCTTTAAAATACACACATATATATTAAAAGGGAGCTTGCATTTCGGTTTGTCTTATCAGAAATATCTCTAAGCTTTTCTACTTTTTGATCAGCAAGTTTTCGTAAAATCCCAAAATTTTTACAGTAGTGACGTTATTATGACGTAATGATGATGTCACATGCCGATTATACTGTTTTAATTAAACGATTAATTGTTCTTTACAACCCAAATAAATTTCATTTTAATATATTCAGTAGATTTAGATTTAAAGTGCGCGGGCACTTTCCGCCCCTTTCTTGGCCGAGGCCAAGACACCTTCAAAGAACCAAGGCCAAATGGGGTTAAAGAAATACTGTGACATATTATTTTTTTCTCTCAAATATGATTGAAGTGGCCTTATCTATAATCAATTTATAGGACAAAATACACAGTATTATCAAGCTATAAAAATGTTTCTGGACAACAAGCAGATCCCTTCACAGTCTCGTTGTCATTCTTTACCCACATCCCCCCTCCTCACATACACCAAACTCCCCTTAAGGAAAACATTAAACTATAGTAGTTTCACCCCTAAAACACCGTGTCCATACAACACCCTCATTATTTCCCAACTGCCGATCTCCCTTGAATTTTAAATATGTTGCATCCTCAGTTGGGATATTAAACTAACATAATTATTTTATCGCGCCAAATTTGTTAGAAAACATATCTCCAGGCGCCCAGTCAGTGTCAGTCAAGAGCCGTTTCAAACTTGCTAGAATTACTCCAAGATTGCAGGAAATTCATTTTATGTGACCTATTATTGATTTCAAAAATTTTATGGGAAGCATGACGTCCCGAACCATCCCATGAACTCGCACGTGCGGCTTACGTGATACGCTCTACAAATCAAACTGAGGCTGCCACAGTCTCCCCAAATCGCACAAATAGTTTCATTTTTGCTACGACCCTACCAGTCCTTGTTTCCTGGAAAATATGCTATTCACACTATGTTCATTTTCAGTTTGAGTGACTGTTTTTGTGAGACGCTGTTTGTCTGCGGAAGTCCTTTAGACAATGCAGAGGGGTGGCCAAGGTTATTTGGCTCCGTCGTGAGCATTGCCTAGCAAGTTGTAGTAAGGGTGCATATGGATTACCATTGTAAAAGTAAGCTTCACAGAACTCGGACAGAAAATACTTTTCTTTTGCTGAATTTCACTGTTTAATATTTGGAGAGATAACTGGTTTGAAATCTTCCTCCAAAGCTTAAGGTGACGCTATCATCGGCTGGTTGGATCTCTATCCGAACCAAACCCTTAAAGTTTTGACCTTTAACGTCCTTTCACATGAAGTTAGGATAGGTAGTTCATTTTCCGTCGCAGTTTATTAATGGTTCGTCCTTTAGTAATGTTATTACAGTATTCCTGACACATTTCTTCTCGAGGGCTACATCAAATTTTTATTGTATCAATTTTACAAGTTTGTTCAAAACTGGAAAATTAGGTTGTGTTGAGCGCCGAATGCACATACAATTTTTTAAAAATACGCGCGTCACCTTTTGTGTTTTTTTAACTCGTTTTGATGAATATTTAGACGAAAAGTTAACAATCCTAAAACTTCGAATGATATTTTTTGGTTGTTATCTTCATGGGAGGATCTAAAAATTTCGTAAAGGAAGCCGACCGGAACCTGCATCATTCAAAATTGAAAAATTGTACGGACTGCTGTTTTAGACGGCGAGTCACTCCAATTGTCCTGTGTCACTATGACGTCACATGAAACATAACAACAAATAATTAACTTTCACTTCGCTGCTTGACCACAATAAGTTCAATCGAAAAAACTCTATCGCGGTGTTTTGTAAGCGTCAAAGTATGGTTTACATTTTGTTTGCCCTACTACAATTCCGCAATGTAACGGTAGTAAGTAATTTGAATAATACTAATTCACAAAGTTATCGAAGATGTTAGTAAAAACAGTATCACTTCATTTAAGTTCCAAAATTGCAGTATGGAGACTTCTGCTGAGAGTTTGAAATATGTAAACAGACTGTGACCATATAGTGAAACAGACAAATTGGCGAATAGTTCTAAAATGTAGCGCATATTTACGGAAATGATTGAGCAAGGTTCATTTTACTGATTTAAACGTTTTCTTTCTAAAAATCCTACAGATAACTGACATAAAACACACAATCGTCTTATTGCGAAAAGAAGAGATTTTCCAATCATCAGCGTTTTTAGCTAAAATCATCTTGCTAGACAGAAAATCTTCACCAAATTGACAAAATTTCATCATGCAAATACACGCTTCTGAACACGTTACAGACACATTATCTGCAGCTCAGCTAACCAAGGGCAGCTCGGTACTATCAATTTTTTATGTTCCCTGCATGTCCGCATAAACGGTCAAAAAACCAATCCTTTTCGTCAATTCCTCAAATTGAATCCTTTAAAAAACAACATAAAGACAAAAACAAGCAGACTTCATATACCAAGTTCTCAAAACACGTATTCAATTTCTCTTTTATGTGTTGCTTAATTTCTTTAAATATAGCTGGATAAGGATTGGTCCCCACTTTTTGTGTTAGAAAGACAAACCAAATTTGGTGAACTTTTTTTTATCGACAACCGTTTTTTATTTGATCATTTATATGCCAAATCTTGTGATTACATTTTTAGTCATTCCATTTGGTGGTAAAAGCCAACTTAATTATAACCGGTAGTCCGCGTCGGTAGTCTTGACAGATACATTTTATACGTTTAACAAATAATGCTACGAAACTTCGCAAGATTGAACTGTTGAGGACAAACCCAGTCGGAACTATCGTACAATGAGCCAGAAATATACGAGCCCATGAAAACAGGGGTACTAAGCCACCCTTGCTACAACTCTAGCTTACATCTGTGTTTCATGAGCGTCAAAGACACCACGTCTTGAAAATCACATAGAGTACGGAAACTCAGATCGAATCTGCCAGACACGCAATATGAACCGAAACCGCGGAATTTTTGGTTGATGTTAGTCACAGCTGAAGTTACTTCAAGACAAAGAATATATTTCTTTTTCGATGTATCGTATCAAAAATGAAACGTTTTTGTTCTCTGAGTAGTTTTATTTCTGAAAATAACTTCCATTTAAAAAAAATATATTTTTATCAGTGTCGTTCTTCAGTTTGCTACTAGATCAACTACGCGCATTTGCATATGATTGCATGAGTAAGAGAAAGACTTCGCTTGGAACAATATGGTATATTTAGTTCTCTTCCTTTTTTCTATCCTTTGTTTTATTAAAAGCCACTTCTATGAGAACATTCTATACAGCCTAAGAACATGTTAGGAATATACCTCAGAATGAGATTTCTGAGTTTATACCCGTTTATACAATGAGCAGCGTAAAATGTATGGGTAACAGTTTGGTTCGAACCAACTGAATTTTCATGGTCCAACACATATAGTATGACATTTTAGCGACAACCTGACTATGAAACGACCAAGCCCCGACAAGAATGTCATATGAGATGTCGGAAGAACCTGCCGCAAGCAATGTTTTACATTCTCTAGTCACGTTTGCATAATACTTTATTGAAACATTGTAAAATGTAACTTTCAAATCACCCAAGTTCTAAAATCTATAAGCGGTCACTCGATGTTCGTTCTATCTCAAGGGCTGGACTTCCTTGTATTGAAAAAAAAATGTGTCTCAGACTTGAGTAATACCCAGCAACATCTTGAAACGCTCAAGCAAATTCTTGATCATTTGTCAGAATGGATGACATTCAGTACAAAGTGTAAACTGGAACCCAGCTTCAATG
>JAOBYE010549859.1:0-12738 GCA_025403585.1 Parazoanthus swiftii
TTCTGTGCAATTACAAACTCAACTTCTCAAATCTGATTGGATGAGAAACAATAGAAAGTCAATAAACCAATCAAAATTAAATACGGCAGATTCGATGACAACAGTGGAGAAAAAAATTCAAATGCAATCCGTTGAAAACAAACCTCGAAATAGTAAACATGCAGCATATGAAACAAAAACTTCAAAAATCCAACCAAAGTGAAGTTATAGTAGACGGACTTTAACAAATTTTGCAGAGAACTCGATATTATTTTGTTCAAACAGTATGAAAGACTCTACAAATAAACACAATCTTCGCTACTCGCTCGGGAAAAAACGGCAAAGAAAGGAAACCGTTGACGTGGGCGCGCGCAAACATTTTCCCGCCACTACTTGGGCAACGCACGCCAATGGCCTGGTCGCTAAGTTTTTATCCTTTTTGCACGAATTGCTCGATACTTCTCTGCTACAACACTCTTAATTTACTTTTTCATGTATATAATCCGCCCTCCGGACTCATTATTATTATTATTATTATTATTATTATTATTATATAAGAAGTAGTAGCCGAGTAATAGTGTTTTATTTTACAGTTTAATGCTATTATTATTATTAATAATATTGTTATTTTAGTATTATTATGGAAAATATTTGAGTGTACCGTAAACAATCTATTAAACATGTTTTGTTTACTTATTTGCAGAACGTTACACGAGGATCGCTATGAAAGAATTTTTGACTTCAGTATTTGGAGGCTATTGCAAGAGTTACTTGACATTGTTTTGTTAAACTGCACTAATCATAAAAGTTTTGCTGTGAAAAATATCGATATAAAGAAGTGTAAAATATCGAATGCAAAAAACAAACGCCTCTCCCCAAAAGACGCCTTTTCTCTATTAAACGCCCCCGAAAATCCCTTTTAAAAACTAAATAAGTGCCCAGGGCGTTAAAAAGATCTTTTATGGTATGTTCTACTTACACTTTCTAACAGCCTTGAAAACTGAAAATTATGAAACTGAACATGACATAATTTTACTACCACTGGTGAGTGCAACCATCAAAATAATGAGTTATTTGTTGTTATGTCATTCTTCAACCAGTTACAGGAGCCGATCTTCAGGGTCCACTTGTGATGAAATCGTCGCCTAATTTTAAGCTCAGGCAATTCTTGTTCAACACAGTTCCTTACGACAAGAATGTCCGCCCAACCACTCGCAATGGAAAGATTGAGGTGCAATTCAAATTAACTATCAATAAGATTGTCAAACTGGTAAGAAATTCCTCGAGCCCTGCTTTATTTTTTTATTTCAATGATTCTGTTCTGTGGGTATCTTAACCCTCAAACGTTTATGCATGGAGAGGGGGGGTACCTAAAATCCCCCTAGGTTTTTCTAACCTAAATTAATAATAATAATAATAATAATAATAATAATAATAATAATAATAATGATAATATTTTATTTAATGTCGGTTACACAGGGAGTGGTCACCCACTCTCCCGAACCGTAGACAAAATATTAAAATGAAACTTGCGGTACCTGCAGTCTAATTAATAACTCGTCTTCTGACGTTTAATTTATGCGTAATCAAAAAATTTGATTTTGTTTCACAAAATGTCTTTTTTTATCAATTCTTTCATTTTGTTTTGGAACATTTTGCTATCTGAGCCTATAAATACATGTTTTCTAATAAAATCAAGAAAATTTACTGAAAATTTTTGAAAATTCCAAGATGGCGGCCAAGATGGCGGCCATGTTTTGGTATGACTGTTGCCATAACAACAGTCTGCTTACATGCCAAATGGCCAGCTTTTATCTGTAACCATTTCGAAAATCTTTGGAGGGGGGAAGTCAATTGACCCCCCCCCCCTGTTCAACGTTGGTGTTTCTCAAAAAGCCTCAACGTTTAAGGGTTAAAGAGCACAGAGCCATTTTATGACTGAATATCTGCTTAGTGATACTGTTGTGTACGATTAATGGCAGCTATTTGATTTGCTGGCGTTGTGATAGTGCATAATTTTATTGTTCAAACAATAGTAATCCCTAGTTTACTACTGACATTATTTCTGCAACATGCCCCAGTGACCTCAAGTCGAGGTCACAAGTTCCAAGTTCTCATACCTTTGCTATATTTCGGCCTTTCTCAGTTTCTGGCCTCGACTTGAAATTTTTTGTTCCTGGCCACGGGGTACATTATGAAAGTGGTGTATAATCTTAAACAGCTTTATTCTTGCTTATTTTAGCTTTCATTCGTTTATTCTTATTTTACGGTTAGTGTTTGGGTTAGTATTATTATTTGTTGTATTTCCGCGATTACGACTTCGTGTTTGTCAAAACGGCAATGGATTGTTACCAGAAAGTGACATTGAATTATGGCGCTAACCCCTTACAAAAGGAAAGTTGTGTCGGCGTCGACTCTGTGTTTCATTTAGGTAAACTATTGTTAAATGGTATTAGGTGAAACATGTACAGATATGCACTTTCGCCGTAAATTAAATGTTGGTAAACAGTTTCATAATCTTTAGACCTCGGTTGTTCAAAGAGTAGATAGGAGTGCCAGGAGTACAGCAAATAAGACGTAGGCAGTTTAACATACACGATAGTTTTTAAAAAAAATTCTTGTAAATGTTCGGTACAAAATGGAATTCAAATTTTGCAGGACATTAAAGGACAATATCTTGTTGCCGAAACCAGGGTGACGCAGGTAAGGCCTACCTTGCGTATATGAAAGCAATAACTAACATTATTATTATTACGCTTTGATTTATTTCTTTTGATTCTTTCGGACAATGGTATCTTTATAACAAAGGGAACTCATTCGCCATGGGACATTTTAACAAAGAGCCTATAATCCGTGAACCAAGACCAAAATTTCCGAGCGCTAAATTCAAATGAGTCTTCGGAAATGCCAGATGCTACAAAATATTTACTGTGAGGGAGGGACTCTGCGCCTTTTTTGTAGTCACGATCTTCGTTACCAGGTGGGAAAAGCTGTGATCTGTTCGTCAAGTGAATGAAGCAGCTGTTCAAACTAAAATGGATTCGTACAAAAAATGCCTTTATTAGCGAAATGGACTATCCAGACTGTGTATATTAGGAAGAACAAATAACTCAATTGTGTGTGCTGAGGAATGTTGTTGACTGCATGTTTTGTATATGTTAACTTACTGCTTCAAAAGCTACGTTCAAGTTGTTCCCACTCTGTTCATTGCACTTCGTAGTATTTTGACAAGTATACATAACTTAGTTTTCGTCGTTGCGGTGGGAGTGGTTACCCACTCCCAAGCCAGTGGCTTATTTTTAATCCGGCGCTCGACGGCACAAAAATTTGGGCCAAAGTCAATTTTGTGAAGGGAGAAAAACATGTGAACCCGAAGACACACCCTCAGTCTCAGAAGGAGATCGAGAAATCTCAGTCCTTAGCGAAGCCCAGGACTTAATTCCGGGTTCACAGAGGTGGGGAGCACAAGCATTAACCACAGTAAACTAAAGGGAATTCTTTTACCAAGTAACTAAGACTACCCACTTTTGCAAAATAGTGCAGTTTCCTATTCTCAGTTACCACTGATTGCATTGATTATAGAATCATTTCTACAGCGTTAGCCTCGACTAAATGTTGAAAACACAAAAATACCAGCAAGCGAGCCTCTTAAATTTCCCTGAACTTTAAACAACTCATATCTACTTTGATATAATACACTGATACTTATAAGTATTTAACATCAAGTGGAGGCTAACGCCGTGAAAACGTGTCTTTAGTCTTTGTAGTCAGCGGCAACAACGAAAACGAAATTGGACTATTGTGAAAAAGCAACCATAAACAAAAAAAAATGCTGCGGGAGAACAACACAAAGATTAAACAATACTTTTTTTGTTTAAAAGCTATAGCTAAAGGCGGCTGAATCGATTCACTGAACCCTCTAGTATGTAATTGGCTAAGTCTGAATGATCATTGTATCGCAGACATGGGTTAACCCATTCCTTGTATGGGACATCAAAAAGTTTGACGGAATCAAAGCAATGAAAGTAGATTCTAAACAAGTTTGGACTCCCGATGTCGTCTTATATAACAAGTAAGTGAACACAACGGGCTGTTAACAACTATTATATTTCTTTATGATGTCCTAGTTTGTTTACACTTCTTAAAAATTCTCTTTAGAAACCCCCAAGCTACAAACTGGAATTTTACTAAAGTGATAAAATTGCTTTAATGGTAAAACGTTTGATAAATTTTTCAAGCATATATCTGCACCAGGTTAAGTTCAATACGCTTTTTATCAACACCAGAAGCTCATAAGCAGGATTAGTTTATACTACACTTACGAAACAATTTTGGATAAAAGGTTAAATGAAACGGCAAAATGCCTTCATGGCTCATTTACAATTGTTATTGATATCACGGTCGACCCAGATGAAACAGCGCAATTTAATATTTAAGTTTTTAACGCTGGTTTAAAGTAGGAGCACAACGTACTTCAATGGATGAGTCAGAATTCTTTTTGACTTCTACCTCGTCCAAAATGCAAAGTAGCTCGTCTTAGCTCTTGCCTATCTTCTCTGCAATGCTGCATGTCAACTCCGGTCGGCTTTTCCTTGAATTTTCACTGTAACCGAAAAAATTCTCCTCAGGAAAGTTTCAGCCTCAATTCCCTTATAAAAGGGTTTTTTATATAACAAGAGTGTAAGGATGCACAGTTATATGTGTCTACCGCGGATACAGATACACACACACTCACAACTTAAAAAGAGCGAGTTATGTTTTTAAAACTGTTATAGAACATAGCTGGCAATTTTTCGCGCGCTTTTTGTTTGGTGCGAGAGTGCATCTAATAACTCGGTAAACGCATACCCGTGCGTCTGTGAAATCGCGTGCTCGCGTTCAACAAATAATTAAAAGCGCTCAGAACGGTTTAGGAGAATTTTGTACGCTATCAACTTACGTGGATTTTTTCTTAAATTCTGCTTAAAGTGGCAAAAACAATGTTCTAAAGAAATGGTCCATACTTTAGTTGTGTGTCTATCGAGTTATGGATGCACTTGGGAAGTTGGGAGAGCACTCGAGAAGCTAGAGATCATGAAGCACTCGGCTTCGCCTCGTGCCACTCTAACGCTTCCCTCCGTGTGCATCCATAACTCGTTAAACGCACGCTAAGCATGGACCATTTATTAATTAAACTGTTTGTGAAAGAGAACTAAACTTTAAACATAAAAAAATGTGTTAAGCAACTTGCTATTTCTTAAAAGTTCCATCTTAGATCTGACGTTTCAAAATGACTTTACGATTGCTTTAGGAACATAAATATGTAACTCTGAGAAAGCTTCAAATATTGAAATTACATATTTTGTTTAAATATATCAGCGTTCATGGCTTTTGAGTGATTGTAAGAAGACAGGATTTCTTAATTCGAAAGCACACTGCAACACTGCAACTGGTTAACCCTTAAACGTTCATCCATGCTTGCAAATATAATTTGTCTCTAAATGCGATTGATCTGCTATGTTTATCTATAGCGTTGACGATCTTACACCTGTGGCTGGTGGTACGGAGAAGTTTCTCAGTCCAATTCTATTGCTCTCTGACGGGAAAAATATCTGGTCTTCGTTTGCAACATTTAAATCAGGCTGTGATGCGGACGTTAGTAGATGGCCGTTTGATACTCACACGTGCAGCCTGACCTTTGGTTCAATGAGTGAACACAGTTCATATTTCACGATTACAAATCATAGTGATTCGAGTAAAATGCTCCTCAAGCCGGGTGAGTCTATCTTGTAATCTTTATTTCCCTGAGCTGTTTTCTTTGTTTGGTTTTGGCTATCTTTCAATCAGCGCAAGCTTATATTAAACAGAGGGCACCCCGGCCTGGCTCGCTTGGCGTCCGATACTTTAAGAACTGCCGCTTCAGAGACTAACTGTCCCTGGGTTTCCGAGGATGACATTAAAGCAAATACGGCGCCGTTGAAACAAACATTTATCTTGGCTTGTGACCCATTGGTAATGTCTCATTTAGGCTATTTCCTGGATGGATGACTTTTTTCCATCAGTTAATTTCAACATTATTAAGTAAATCTGATGTTTTTATTATTATTATTATTATTATTATTATTATTATTACTATTATTATTATTATTACTATCATTATTATTATTATAACTATCATTATAAAAGCTGAGCATTGGTCACATTTCTATGGCAATATGATTTTAAAATTCTGAAAGCAAAAGATCGTTTACAAAATTTTTCGATGACATTATTCAATAACAGATTGTTTTGAAAAGTGAGCTTCTATGACTTTTGATAGCGCGCGCGATTGGCAAATTCTGATTGGCTTATTATTTAGGTTTACTAAAGAAGGTGCATTCATTTGACCAACTTTTCCAGGCAGGTCTTATCTTCTTTCTTATCCTCCCTTTTCCCCGAAATGGTTTCAAATGAAAACACGTCGTTTCGCATGCAAGCAGCTATGGCGCGCTTTTCTCATGACAATAATCAAGCTTTATTTAAGAGTTGTTGCTAAATAAACAGCCATTGGACAACAAGGACACCATCTTGGCAGCCGTCTTGGATTTTTCGAAAATTTTATTTTAAGCATTTCCTTGAAAACAATAGAAAATATGTGTGTATAGGTTCATACAGGAAAATATTTAAAAAAGAATGAAAAGACATAAAAAAATCGGTGTTTTGATTCAAACTTAAAATGCATAATTAATGTTGCATAGATTATAAATGATGACGTCATCTTCAAGTAATGTCAGAAGATGAGTCTTTAACCGGACTACAGGTACCGCAAGTTTCTTCTTAATGGCTGCAAAGCTTAAGGTTTTATCTTGGAAAACCTTTGGGGGCGACCTTATTTCGCGTTAACAAATTTCTTTCATCTTGTATCACTTTTATCACATTGTTGGTTAGAATTATGTCTTGGGCAGAATATATTCGGTTGGTTTTATTTGCTTAAGCACTTTAGTTTTATGCATTTTATTTTGATAAGAAACATTTCACAATTCCAGGTGGAGACATTAAAAGTGAAGATTGGAATGTATCTCAGCCGTCAGTTTCGATAAACAAAACCTACCAAGACGGCCAGGAATCACCGTTCAGCACTTACAAAGTCACAGTTGTTTTGCAGAGGAAATCTTTGTATTACAACTATTACTTTGTCCTTCCGTGCAGCGTGCTGACTTTTCTCACTCTGGTAAATAAAAATAGTAAACAATTCCTTCTTTCATTTATTCGTGTATTTGTTGTTTCGTTCTGTCGATAGTTCATTCGTCAATTGTTCGCTCATCCAATCGTTTGTTGGTTCATTCGTCCGTGCATTCGCGCGTTCATTCGTCCGTTCGGTTGTTCGTTCGTTGATCCGTTTCAGTTTGTTCATTCATTCGTTCATCCGTTCATTCAAACATTGAAATACTGCAAGTTTACTGCTACTAATCCGTAGGGGTATCGATGTTTTTACAATCATCAACTGATTAGAACAGTTTTTGCCAGCTGATTCCTACGGCAAAGTGAAAAAAAAAAGACAAAATAAAGTGGAATAGTAAGATTCTTGTTTTATTCTTATACTGTTTTTTTTTCTCTTGTTAAAGAATCAGCGAATCAGCGAATTTACTTTGGTTAATTAATGTCAAACTTTAATCGAAAGTTTGATCGTTTGTTTTCTTATTTGTTTGTTCATTTGTTTATATCGTTCAATTTTCTCACTAATATACTAATGTATCATTACTCGCTGACAAAACCGGAGGCGTCACTCGGAAGACACCTATCAAACGATGTCCCGCGGCAGCGAGCAAATAGAGAGTCTGAAACTAAGGCTAGTTACAATGTGAAATACTGAGATATTGAGAGCCTGATAATTTTCTTATTTGATATTTTCCCAGGTTAGTTTTTCCATACCGTGCGAAAGTGGCGAACGAATCGGGTTCTGCATCACTCTCCTTCTGGCCATGTCAGTGTATCTCCTGATGGTGGCCGAGAGAGTACCCGAGACCTCGAGCAGTATTCCTTTACTAGGCCGATTCTTTATATACAGCATCTTTGAGATCTTTACCACTCTCGTTTCAACGATTGTTGTACTCAGGTAAGACATTTACGGTGATAACATCAATATTAATTCTGACATTAACAATAATAATAACATTAACGTAGTACTAAAAAACTATCTTGGATCAACTTAGAAAGTAAATCATGCACAATGTCTTGGCAAGACATATCACACAATGAACTCTGAAATCAACTTAGAAAGTAAATCAAACACAATGTCTTGGCAAGACAATTCACACAATGAACTCTGAAATTAAGAATTAGCTCTGGTTTGAATGATATTTTATGGATGGCGAACAAACTGCTTTGCTATAGCAATCAATAACAAATTTGACTAAAATGTTTTAGACTTCACTATAGAACAGGATACAGGCATTAATGAGTCTCACTAGATCCTCTTGTGAAGTTTAGTTCGACATCCGGCCTAGCTATAACATATATAATATGTGTCCACACACCAGCTCAGTATCAAGACTAAAAGCATTATGTGCAAACGCGTACGTTGATATGCTTATGCGGTTGTGTTTGTTTTGGCAGTTTTTATCAATTCGTACAACTAAACAAAAACTGAAAGAATTCCCTCGTGTTTTTTTAATATCAATACTGCATAAAATTAACATGACATAATTAAAATCTGTAAATGAAAAAAGTTGTTTAAGTGTATTTTAACAAATAAGTTTCAAACCTATATTTACGATCACTTTTTTAACTAGATTCCACCACAGCTCTGGCAAACCGGATTGCAAATGGCAGAAAGTCTTCGGGTTTTTCACCAGCCTGCATCAAGGAAGAAACCGAAGAAAAGTTTCCCTCAAATGGCCAAAGGAAGAAGTCGAGAAATCAGCTAACGGCATGGCCAACAACATTGAAGTTGTCGACTTAGAAACAACAGGTGGTCAAAACGAAGTAGCTTTAGCCGTAGAGTCTCAACTGGATGCTGAGGTCAACGAGCTCAATTGGCAAGATATCGCAAAAACCATAAATCGATTCATGTTTATTTTAGCTTTTCTGTTCACATTAGTCATTTACTTGAGTTTTTTTTCGGAATGGAAACAGTGGGGATTGCTTCATAGGAATTAGGTTTGGACCCTTGTTTGCCCTACACCCCATTCACACCAACGCTTAAACATGTCTTAAAGTTTTTTAACTAAATTACAGGTTTAAAATTTATTTTTCCAGTAAAGCAACACTTTCGGTAAAAAAATTTGTGGCATACAATTCTTAAAACATATCATAGCTATCCAAGTTGGAGTCAGCCCTGAATACTTTTGTGTTTGCTAATTAAAAGAACTTGGAAAAGTAAGTTTAATTAAACATGTTTATGTGTGAACGCGGCACTGGACTGAATAAAACACTGCATTAAACGGGAACGCTTTGGGTTGTGAATAAACGTCGGGGTATATTGAATGAACAACTTTGGAAACATTCCCTGAAATACATCAAATAATCTAAACCTAGGCGTTCCTTATAAATCCTTGAGTGGACAACCCCTAAAACATAGCGTTAATATAGACAGGGGTTTCAATATCAAGTTCTATTATTCTTAAACATTATAAAATGCACTGATAAAAAAATAGGATTGCTAGCGCATGCGCAATAATAGTATTCCAAACCAAGTGTAAGTGGTATGGTATGGTGACCTTTATTTGTTTAAGTGTTCACAGTGAAAGTAAGTTTGTAGGTGGGGGCAAGAAGAGATACGACCCTAGGTAGTAGGGTCGTATGAAATCACTTGACGTAGTTTAATGACCAATTATCAACTTTTATAAGTAAGTCTCGTTTAGTTTTAGAATTATCTGCAAAAATCATAATAAATTGTAAATAACACAAGCAGTACCAAATGTCATTGGTGAATAGTGGAGTTTCTAAAGCTCCCTTCAAAACTTGGAGTCCAAATAAACAAGAACCACAAAACTGAAATTTTATCGTTGTTTTATTGGTCAACAAGCGTTATTCTACAAACTCATTGGCTTTGTAATACTGTGCAACTTATCAAAGCATCTAGACGACGACCAGCCTGTCCTTTGTAAAATTTCCTGATTAGGAGTAAAGGCCACCTTTGCTTTTGAAGTGACTGCTGACTTTGTTTTATGGGGCTCAAAGAGGTAAAAAATGGTAAAGAGACCTTATTTAACGAGGGTAACACGTGACAGTGTGGCCCTCAGTGTGCACTTTAACCCCCTTCTTCTGTCAGTGCTTCGTAGCAGAAGAAAGTCGAAACAGTCATTGGAGTCACCAAGGATCGAACCGGTAACCTTCTATCGTCAATCCTTTCGCTTATCATGACCGTTCGAGTCCACCTTGGCAAATGTTTGCAAGAAAACCTTTCATATGAGCAACTCCCCTCAGTGGAGCCGTTCGCCAAAGGTACACCTCCATACAACTGTTAGAACAAAGTTACTTGTCTGCTGGCCAAGGTAGGCCTCCAGGAGAACATTATAGGTGCCTTGTAACATAACCTGACAATACCCGTGCACCAGAAGGCTTCTGCGATTGCAAGCCGGCTTTTTTCATTTCCGACAAACCTTGTGTTAAAGTAGGTCGCCTTCAAAGATCTTTGTTGAGGATTCGATTTCCTTGCACAGACATGTACATGGAAGATTTACCTCTGGTCAGGCTCATAATCAACTGTCGCTGCGTAAAGAGTTTTTTCAAAGCCGGGTTTATCCAAAGCCGGGTTTATCCAGAAAGGCTCGCTTGAGTGGACTGTTTTAGACCGTAAGGGGAGAACGCTGTCCATCCCTGTCTGAATGATCCGTTCGAAGATAGACGTCTTTTCTTCGCAGCTATCTGCTTTGCTAACAAGGGTGTGTGCATCAACCTCTTGAAGATACATCCACATGGACAGTGGTTGTTTGTTCTTAGGTCTCTTGATTTGATGGTGATTTTTGAGTTTGAGAGTGATGACCGATCTCTTGGTTGAAGCTCAATAGACATATGGTCTGACAGACCATGCGAAGGGCGTTGAATAGGGTCCTTCTAGAACTCTGCAAGGTTAGTGAAAATACAGTCTAAAAAACCCTTTCCGCGTGTAGGAAAATTCACAATCTGCTTTAGGCGGAAGCTATTTTGTAGCCGCTTGGTTTTTAAGCGGTTGAAGTTATGTTGTTTCGACCTATCACTTCCAAAGTCTCTCGATTCCGAGCTCTCTTCACTAAGTCCAAGTGGCCATTAACAAAATCTTCAAGTCCAATTCAAGTTCCAAGTTGACACACATTTACTATGTTTTTGCTTTCTGGCCTCGATTCCAAGTTCGTGGTTATTGGGGCGTACTATGAAAATGGTCTATAAACTCGTATTATCGCCCCCTTCTTCCTAGTGACCTGGTGTAAGGGACGAGCCATTTGACTTTTGAGGGGGAGGAGAGTGTGGAAAATTTTGAAAAAGAAAAGCACATGCGCATTAAGCTTTGAGAAAAAGTATCATGCATAGTTTGTGCGACAATTCCTGCAACGGATAACTAGAAAAACGTATCATGCAACGCTTTTCGACTGAAAAAATATCTGTCTTGTTGGTTAGGGGGGGGGGGGGTTGGGGAAATGACTGCACTGGCGAAATTTCCTAACCTCCCCCTCAAAATTCTAATATTTCGATTCGCCCAAAGCAAGGTTTTATTCAGTCATAACTATGAGGAAAGCGCGCTGCATGGTATAAAGCATCTGAGGGAACATGAAACATTTTATTAAAATGATTGAATACATACCTCGTATTAGCAAAGTGCGAGGTCCGTACGGCAAGTTTTGGGCCGAGTTTTTCTTTCCTTTTATGGCCCAAGCGCGAAGCGCGCGGTCCACGAGGAAGGAAAAAGCAAGGATCCATAATTGCCGTACGGACCTCGCACTCGGCTATTGAGATGTTTATTATAAAGCTTTGATGATTATTTGAAGCAAGCGGAGCAGCTCCATAACTAGAGGTCCGTGCGGCTACTTACGGACCCGAAATTGACTAACCACAGCACGCGAAATAAGTCAGCCGTATAATTAACTCTTTTATTGTAAAAGCGTTAAATTTTGATCTGTGGCTGAGGCGTTTTTGTTTCATGACGGTTTGATTCTCAAAGCGTTTTTAAAATGTTCTGAAATTTTATGTTGCAGTGTGATGCATACGTGACCAGGGAAGGTGTATACAAAAGTACGGGAAAACAGTTGGTTTCGAGCGCAAAATACGGAATAAATATGTACGAGTGGGTTTTCAAAGAGATTAAAAACGCGCGAGCCTTCATCGTCATATGATTTCCTCTCGATAATAAATTTCGATAGGAACTGACGCCTGCGAGGCATGAGCCAAGTTAATATATTCAAAAAACCTCGAAACAAAAGTCCATCCAATTTGAAGACGTAGAATACTAATTTGAACTCGATGTTCTGTTTACGCAGAACGCAAACTTTGACTCCCCTCACACATAAAACAAAATCTCCGCCACTCTCTCTGTCAAAACGATGAACAAAGAATACATTTGTCTTGCACGCGCATGCAAATATTTTCCCGCCACTAGGACAATGTGCACTGAAACAACAAACCAGTGTCTAGTCGCCGAGTTTTTAGCGTTTTTGCTTGAAATTGCTCAATCCTGTAAGAAACCTCCTCTTAGTCTAATTTTAATGCCAATCACAGTGTTTTGCGCCACAGATATTTGCACTTAGTCTCATTTTTAACTCATTCATGCGCATGCGCAATGAATGAGTTATTGCGATGTGGAGTGAGTGTAACCTGTAGACTGTA
>JAOBYE010549970.1:0-27539 GCA_025403585.1 Parazoanthus swiftii
GGCCCCTCTCTCCTCCGCAGAGGCTTCGAGAAGAGGGTGCGCGGGGAGTCATGGGAAGGGCGAAGCGTCTCTTCTTTTTCTTCCCCAGTCCTCCTATATGTTCACTGCCCTCGTGTAACCGCAGGGAACCTCTGCGGAGGAGAGAGCTACGGCCCTGAGTCGGCAAAAGTGTCAGTAAGTGGGTGGGTGAGCTGATTTGTGAGTAGGTAGTGAGCTTGTGGGAGGGTGAGTGGGTGGGCAACAGGATATGTGGATGGGTGGGTAAGTAAGTGTGCTCAAGTAAATCAGATTTGGTTATGATTCACACTGCTTGTTTCTGTTTCCTTGTAATTAACGCTGTTCATTCTGTAAACAAAAGGCTAAAAATAGCAGTTTTGTGTTTTACTCCGTCTTATAAACAAGTGCAAGAGATAAAGGACACGTTCAATGTGTTCACTATATGTTAGATGAAAAGATGAGAGTTTGAGGAGAGAAGTCGTGTGGAAAAGGAAAACACAAATGGAAAAATAGATGCATTTCATGTGGTCACTCTGTGTTGGGTTGAAAGATGAGAGTTTGAAGAGGGAAGCTTTGTGAAAGGAAAACACAAATGAAAAAAAGGTGCATTTAATGTGGTCACTCTGTGTTGGGTTGAAAGAGGAGAGTTTGAGAAGGAAATTCGTGTGACAGGAAGCACAAATGGAAAAAAGATGCATTTAATGTGATCCCTGTGTGTTGGGTTGAAAGATGAGAGTATGAGGAGGGAAGCACGAAAGGAGGGCAAATAAAAGGCTGACCTTAACGGTTGTTACCTGAAGTAGTTTCGTTTGACTGTCGAGGGAGTACAGCCTGCCATCTTCTACAATCGAGCGAACCAGATCGCGGTAGATGTCTGTGAAATAACCGGGCAGAATTAGTCCGCTGTGTCTGTCTACCAAATATTTTTGCTCTGCAATGTTTGAGATGAAGTTAACTCCCTCAGCCCAAATACGCCATATGACGTGTTGCTGAAATCTCCTAAACTATCTCAATAGTTTCCTTGTAAAAAAGGTTGGTAGAATATTGTTCTTCATTTTAGGTAAATTGCTGTGGATGATCAATTGCTTTATTCTCATTACCAAACAACTTATTTTGTGTGGATAATGTAAGGAGAATTTACATACTGATAAACTGGCCGGGGCTGAAAGGGTTGAGGTGACACTTGCTTTCATATTCAGTTTGCTCCTAGTTTTAAGAACAGACTACCGCCACTTGTTGTTAGCTGAAGCTATATCATCAACTACTTAGCTATCAATTCTTTTCTTTCTGCGGGTTTTTTGCTTTCATGTCAGCGCGACAGACACCTTAACTACATATCTGAACTTAGCATTCAACTACATTTTGACTTTTTTATGTGAGGTGGATTTGTGTAGGTCACTTTGTAAGGTGCCAGGGCGTGTACGTAGAAACCGCTGAGATGAGGAACTGTGGGCGTTAGATGCTAACAATTTTCATGTTCCACGGTATGTCCTCGACAATCCATCAAAAGGCCAATCCATTTTATAAATTATAAAAACTAGCTGAGTCACTTAAAAGCCAAACAGTCTTAGGATAAAACATCGATTGCCAAAAGAATTGAAATTTCCTTGTCCCAAATTACTGAATACTACATCAACATGCCGCAGCTAGTCGCGTATAGCCTAGGCTCGGGCTTAGATACGTACTTTTCATGTTCCATGTATTGCCTCGACAATCCATCAAAAGGCCAATCCATTTTATAAATTAAAAAAAAAAATAGCTGAGTCACTTAAAACCCAACTGTTAGGAACAAACATCGAATGGAAAATTTGGAAATTTCAAATCCCAAATTACTGCCGCAGCTAGTCGCGTATAGCCTAGGCTCGGGCCTAAATACTTTTCATGTTCCATGTATATCCTCCACAATCCATCAAAAAGCCAATCCTTTTATAGTTCCTTTTTTCGTTATCCCATTTTGACAGAATATCCAACTACTATTGGCAAACGTAGCAGGACGTCTCTTGAAAGATGATGTAAAATGGTAACGGTCTTCGCAATTGCAAACTTTTAAAAACAAACTTGGTCGGAACTATCGCACCAAAAGCTATAAATTTAAGATATACATGGTCAATTAAAAATAGGGGAACTCAGCCGCCCTAAGGGAGCTTTAGCGCCCAATATTTTCAAAATTTTAAGGAATTACCAATCCCCCCCATCTTCCTCCCCCATTTCATAGTAGCTGCACAGTTCCTGACGGCACCATGTATCCTACTGTACAATTACATACAAAAGGGATCCGTTTGTATAAGTAGGTGAAGTTATTTTACAACAAAATGAGTCAAAGATCCCCCCACTTTTTAATGTTTTCACAACAGGAATATTGAACACATTTTTACCTCTGAACGTGACGTAAAGTAAACGAAATCCCCTTGCAGTTTGTGTTCCGCTTGAGTGAAACTTGATGTAGAGGCTCTCGGACCTCGAGATGAAGGCGACAGGTTTATCGTAGCTCTCACATGCGTGATACGTCACCACTGAGAGAGGATTCTCGGACTCTCTCATTGTCAGGTAGTCCGCGCAGTGTAACGTGACCGGAAGTGAGATGTTGGGCATCAGCAAAAGAAGGCCTCTCTCCCGAGGGGAACGAATATTCCATACACACTCCACACCCGGTGGGTAGTTGTTAGGGAAATTAGGCGAGGCGATCACTCCCTTCATTTGCGTGAGGGGCCCCCCGCAGATCGTGGCTGGCAATATAATAGGAGTGAGTTGAAATACCATTAAGTCAAATGATGGGTAGCTAAACTCTTGTTACTGGTCTCGGTATATCTCATTTTAATAAGTTTGGAGATTTTCGCATTTCGTCTTCGGAGGTTTAGAAGAGGATCTGATCAATTCCATTTTCCTCAACAACAATCAACAAATATTTAATAGTCTTTGTAAGTACTAGACATATGTTGATCAATTTGGTGGGAGTCAAGTTTTGAACTTTCGTCATTCCCCCGGGGGGGGGGGAGGAGCAATCAACCTAAGTTTTGGTAGGAAGGTTCCGCTCAGACTCTCAAACCCTTACCCTGAGAAAAAATTCTCGGAAACTAATACTCTCTTCAATGCTTTTTAGCTCAAATTTCACTCAGTACTCACAAACACGCAGAATTTTTAGACCCTGTTTACGATAAACTATCGAAAATCCGAAAGTTGATAATCAGAAGATCAAAGCATACACTGAATGGCTGGATGTCCCTGTGTGGCATATATATGAGAGTTCGTACATCACTGGATTTAGAATACAAACAATAAACACTGGTAAGGTCTGTAAATGGGAAGGGAAATTCGCATACTTTGGTCTGAAAACGAGTAAGGCTTTCATGAAATGCGCTGCATACACAAGCAAAATTATTTCGGCGTACCACCTCTCCCCCAAGAGAGAAACCTTAAGGTAGACACACCATGTACCACCCCTCTCCCCTAAGAACAACCTTAAGGTAGACACAACATGTACCACCCCTCTCCCTTAAGAACAACCTTAAGGTAAACACACCAAATCTTACTGAGTTACCCTGCCTTTTTTCGTCGACTGTGAAAAGTCAACTGCTTAAAGTTTTGATCAAAACAAGTGACGGATTGCTACTTTTAGCTCTAATAATGTAATTCTGAAATCACCATCGAAAATTGCAGCCTTGTTTTCCTACCACAAATGACGCATGCGCAATACCTTTGCACTCGGATACATCCTTTGCTCCCTCGTGATAGGTCGTTGTGTTTCCAGGACAACGATAACAGAAGGTCTCTGATTTAACTGGTTGATACGAACCACGTGAGCAGTTGACGCACTTACGTAGAGACTCGTCGAAATACGTCCCTTGATCACACCCGGCTGTAACGCAAAGTTCAGAAGAGAGTCACGTAGGAAAAAACGTGACATGATATTTTGCCAATAAAGAAAACAGAGAACTATGTGAATGTAATGAAGTTATCTTTATTCCTAACGTTGTCACTTCTATCGTAACTTACCAATTCTAAATTTTTGTAAAAATGCAACATCAAATGTACAACTTAACTCCTAATTATTCGTATGTATCATTTTGTATCATGGGCAATGTCAATCTATTCATTTTAGTATCATGTTTTATAATTTTTCACACCTACTCTTTTGTCACGCCAGTATATCGTTCTGTATTGTGACCTATCTACTCCATTGTAACACCAGCATACCATCATATACTGTGACCTACCTATTCGCTTGTCAGGCCATCAAGGCATTATATCATTCTATATTGTGACCTAACCATTCATTTGTCACACCGGTATAGACAGAAAAACCATTTCCAGCGACAAGCGCTTTTCGCGCCCTCTGATTGGCGCGAGTAGTGAAAGGAGTTTTGTATTTATTTAGAACTTAAAGTTGCTTCATTGCTTTACTTCTATAATTTCACTGTTTTGGTGTCATACAATTGATCAGTGTCGGAGAGCAGCAAGTATTTTCACCTCGTGACATTTGCACTACTCACCTCCGCTTCGGAGGATAATTGCTCAATATAATTACCTAACTATTTCTTTGTCATGCCAGCATATGCTGTGATCTACCAACTTCTTTGTAAATTACAAACATCACGAACACAAGGCTCATTGTTTTTAATTTTTTTTAACGATTTGAGCCTCAAATTGTTCATAAACTGTTCTTATTTCTAAATGTGGTTTAAATCAAATCAAACTTAAGCCTAAGATACTGTATTACAATTCATCCCCACAGATTTATCATGGATTCGCTGAGTCATTTTCCCCAAGACAATTTCCAGTGATTATCTCAGACAATGACTGTGATTAAAAGAGAAAAACCTGCTGCGAAAAATGTCTTATTCTTTCTGTATTTTTTAAGTTAAAGATCGAGGCTCAGTAAAGTTTTAAAAAGAAGTTAGCTATCGAGCCCGAGCCTCAGCTTATTCTTAAATTGTTCTTACACTTTGGCCAATCTGAGCTTCGTTGTTCTTATAAAATTGTTCTTATTAGAAAAAAGCGTGTATCTGGAGTAAACAGGGGCTGAAAGGATCAAGTAGTCGGAGTACATCGTTCTAAATCATAACCTACCTCCCCTTATGCTCTTGCGGCGAAATCTGTTCCTCTGGTCGCACGCATGCGTCAAACGACTGGCTTTGACTGACCTGCGGCCCACCCGGAAATCCTTCCCATTCACGGAAACATTTAGCTTGTCACTGCTGGCCAAGCTGCGCAAATCAGAGACAAATCTCTGAAGTCTGCTTTCCATTTGGCACTGAAGGCAGCTTGAATTACAATGCCGGGAAGTAAAGACCATAGTTTTATCCAGTTCTATCTCAAAAATTGCTTGGAGAAATCGGGTATTTTTCTTCAACCGGCATTTGAGTCCAATGTTGTGAATTTTACAAGGGAAGTTACATATGTCTTGGCTGAGTAGCTTCCTTTTGAGGTCTTCAAGAACTTGTTCCTTAGCTGCAATACCGTTTCGACACTGTTGGCCGACAGGCACTCGTAGGCGAATTTTTCTTCTCACGGAACCAACTGATCGA
Organism: Parazoanthus swiftii; assembly: GCA_025403585.1. Lineage (NCBI taxonomy): Eukaryota > Metazoa > Cnidaria > Anthozoa > Zoantharia > Parazoanthidae > Parazoanthus > Parazoanthus swiftii. The sequence continues at coordinate 5,523 of JAOBYE010549970.1, forward strand.
TAGTCTGAAGTAAAATATACATTAGTTTATATCGGTGGCGCAATCAAAAGAGGCGATGAACAATTACCGTAGAAGTTGTGATACCATAAAAATATACCATTATAAAACTGCTAATACGACCTGAGATTTTTTACGTATGTGGTTTTGTGTATGCATCTTCATAAGTTTTAATTCATTCTGGGCCAATAAATGTTCATCGATTTTTCGATAACGTTGGGTTCTCTGTGCACGTACTTGCATCTGTGTTTTCTCAAGGCTGGTTTCAATATAGTCGTTTCGGGTCGTTTTAGGTCGTTTCGGGTCATTTTGGGTCGCCCGGATAGAACTCAAAGCTGGTTTCCATATAGTCGTTTTGGGTCGTTTTAGATCGTTTCGGGTCGTTTTGGGTCGTCCAGATAGAACTCAAGGCTGGTTTTCATGCAGTCGTTTCCGGGGTCGTTTTAGGTCGTTTCGGGTCATTTTGGGTCGTCCAGATAGAACTCAAGGCTGGTTTCCATATAGTCGTTTCGGGTCGTTTTAGGTCGTTTCGGGTCATTTTGGGTCGTCCGGATAGATCTCAATGCCGGTTTTCATATAGTCGTTTCGGGTCGTTTTAGGTCGTTTTGGGTCGTCCGGATAGAGCTCAATGCTGGTTTCCATATAATCGTTTCGGGTCGATTTAGAAGGGTAAGACGACCCTGGACGACCGAGAAGACTATGTGGACACTAAACCGAAACGACCGCAAACGACAGCGAACGACTGACGACCCGGGTTGTCTCCGATCGACCCGAAATGACCCGAAACGACCTAAAACGACCCAAGACGACTATATGGAAACCAGCCTTCAGGCGTGCTCTAAAAGCGGCAGGATTTTCAAACTTGAGCAGCCAATCAGATGGTGCGAAAAGCACTATTCACAAGTTTTTGGTAGCTACTGTTCCGAATTCAATTAGCCAATCAGAGCGCACAAAAGGTGATAATCGTGTACTGGATATAATATGGTAATATAGAAGTTGGCCTCTCTGGCTACCTTACCAATGCAGTCGCGCCTGTTGGGTTGAAGTTTGTAACCAAAACGACACGTGCAATAAAAACTGCCCACGAGATTGTGACACCGATGCTGGCAGCCGCCATTACTGAAATCTTTACACTCGTCGATATCTAGAAAAACAAAATATAACTAGCTGGTAGCTAAAACTTAAAAGTGGTTTTTAGTTAGTTTTTAGCGGTTTTTAATATATTTATTAGTAAGTTGAATAAGTATTATAGATGAATTTTACAAGAAAATAGATTAATTGTAAACCCCTAGCTCTCGGCCGCGCCGCTCTCCTGGTCTTGTGTTCTACCAGGGAAGCTCTCCAGTATATGCTTTGCCGGAAATCACGCTAAAGGGCTTTTGTGTTTTACTGATGTATTTAGCTTGAAATAGTCTTGTTTTGTGTCCTTGGGCAAAGCATTCTATTCGACTTAAATCAGTCGAATGATTACCAGCTTCTGCTGAGGGCTGACCCGCGATAGATTAGTGTCCTGTCCAGGAGGGAGTCACAGACTCTCATCCGCTTAACACTAGGGAAAACGGAGATAAGCGCCGGCCTTATGAACCGCTTGGCACAGGAAGGTATTTAGTTTTTGTTGTCGTGTTTTGGCGGAAAGCCTCCTGTGTTTTAACGGGAGACTTACAACTTTTGTTTGAGGCCTCACACTTCGTATTTAATCCCTCTATTTTCGTTGCCTAGTTCTAAACGTGAATTATTGAAGTTGGAGGATTTTCGGATGAGAAATTACAAAACAAACAAGCTGAGGATTTTTCATCGCAGAGTACGATGTTATTTGTAGATGGTGGTGGCGCCGGGGGGGGGAGGGGGAGAAGGAGAAGGAGGGGGTCTGATGATTCGCTTGCAAATTATTGCTCAATCTTGGGCCGAACGTTTTTCGTTTCCCTTGTCTATTTCTCCTTATTTGAATGACCTCGTGTTGTGCATACTTGTTACCGTATTTTTATTCGGCCCCGTAAAGATTTTTTCAAGTTCTTCCATCCCACACCTGCAAAACCATATGTTTATTTTGTGCTGATGAAAATATCACCTCTTCCCGTGTTTCCATTTCACAAAGCTTTGATAGATTTTTCCGTTTACCTCGTCTGGAACTTAACCATCCTTATTTGCGCTTAATTTTCCAGAAATGATTCAGAAATATTGTAAGTTGTTTCTCCTCGATTATCAGTAAGGCCAAGTAAAAAAAATTGGATGTTTCTCGTCCGAACTTTTTTCAAAAATGAGGCGGGCGGTTCCAACTATTTACTATTTTTACTATTTCTTATTTATTGGTATATTGTGAGTCCAAAGCCACAATGACTTTTACAGGAGGTGCTTGTGAAAACCGTCTTATAATTGAATTGATATGAATTGTTGTATATAAATTGTTTACGTAATATTCTACTTGAACGTCAATTTAATATGGAAGAATACGTTAATCAGATCGATGACCAAATTGAGTTCGAGAGGTGAATGTACATTTTCTGAACTAAAACTAATAAATATAAAGGTTTGTATTAAAAACAGCAAACAGTAAAAAACGGAGGCGCAGCAAAAAAGGAAGCGAGCAGAGACGAGAAACATCAAATCTTTTTTACTTGGCCTAATATTTGTGTAAATCCAAACAAAATCATCTTCCTTCGATTTCAATCTCGAAATTTCATTCTTCTTTAGTTAGTCTGCTTTTCCATTTGATCTGCTTTCCCTCCCATTTAATTTAGTTGCCTACAATTGGTTTCTTTTTTTTCTTTCCCTGTCAAACTTAAATACCTCCGGGGCGGTAGTAAAATGAACTCGAACATTTTCAACTACTTTTGCAACTCCGCACCTTCATCACACTGTCTACTACATTTAATGACTTTCGTTTTTAGTTTGTACTGTATATTTGATATAAGTTGTCATTTTATGAACAGTGCAAAATAAAAATAAACCTTAATCTGAATCTGAAGCTGTAACAGATTTTTCGCAAAAAGCCGTTTCAAGATACTTCGTATTTCGCATGTCTGCCTTAAAAAGTGTGTTAGTTTTCTTAGTTCATTATATGTACCAAATTATACATTGCAGAACGTCCGTGCCGGTAACTTTATAACTGATAAATAAGGCCTTGTTTTTACGGAAGCTAAAACCAAAACCTGGAACAAATAGGTGTCAGAGGTTTTGATTTACTAACACTAATCAGTTTTCAAGATTTATAATGCAAGACTTTTACCCCTCACAGTGTGTAATCCAGGAAAAGTTGCTTAAACCACACCAAGCTTGACACTTCTTAAGTGTTCCGTTAGGCTTACTGATCCTACTGAAATCACAGCTGGACCTCAAATTTGTTATGGGGCTTGTACGTGATCTCCTGTTGAATTACAAACCCCAAATTTATTGCAAATTGTTTTTTCAAAATAACCTTTCATTTCTTATTGAAAGGTTACTGATGATAGACTTTCTCGTAAAATACTGCGCATGTACTATAAACTCGTCTTCGGGTCATTTGAACACGTATACAGAACAAGTAGAATGAAGTTGGGAGTTGATTCTGAATGCTTTGAAAGTACTAAAATTGTGGCCAAAACGGTTAGAACACTCAATAGACAATAGTTTTAATTTCCAAACTTTAATTCTTTACCTGGACTCACGTTCAATGTTGATTATTGAAGGGAGAAAAGACTGGTATAGTTGCGAAAACTTTACTTCAACTTTGGATTGGGGAAGAGGGGGGATTGATCAAACCAAATCAAAAAGTTACGTTACTCGTTAAAATTAGTATATAGCCAGTGTAAAAAGTATTCTAAAAATAGAAAATGTCTCAGATTTTCTGTCCTAGAGTGTAGCTAAATCATGTCCCCAGCACTTCTTTCCGGTTTCCGTAGTGTTAAGCGGATGAGAATCTGTGTCCCCCCTTGGACAGGACACTGATCCATCGCAGGTTAGCCCCCAGCAGAAGCTGGTACTCGTTTATACAGCTAAGTCGACTGGAGCAAGTCGAGTAAAGGGCCTTGCTCAAGGACACAACACATTGGTCAGGCCGGGGTTGGAACTCACGACCTTTAGGTTACAAGTCAGACACGCTAAGCACTTGACCAGTAACATTATTTTGAGGTTGAACAATCTTCATTAAGAAAAACATTAAGAACATAGGAAAACTCTACTTGAGCTTAAAAGAAAAATTCTAAAACGACATTTCATTTTTACTTTATAGGAGTTTACAGGAAGGAAAGGGAATATGACGATGTGGGGGGGGGGGCATACATACCACTGCATTCGAGTCCATTGCCACGAAAACCAGGCTTGCATTGACAGCGAGTTCGTTTCCTCTGAATTTTGCACACCGCGTCTTTGTGACATTTCGGTTTTGCCCGTGTGCACAATCTGCTTCCTTCTAAGGCCAAACAAGACATATCGTTTAGAAAAGACGTAAATCATGAGGGCATCGTACAATCCTTATTTGTTCAAAACCAGTTAGCAAACAAGTACACAAGACTGGGTCGGGTTCACACACTTTATCATAAGTACAAACTCGATAGGAATACCACTGAAGACTCTAACTTCACTCAAATGTAAAGAACGATTTAAGTTGGCTTCCGCTTGTTTTCCATTTTGCCGCACCGCTGAACTTTACGAAAAGCTTTCGAATTCTCATACATTGCCATGGGTTAAAGCCAGGTTTTGTCAACTGATGTTCAGTTACAAAATCTTTCAGTTTATCAATCCTTAAACTCCCATTAAGATTTTTTCTATTGCAACTTGGTACGGCCTCAAATGCACATTGTATTTAGCATTCAGTTGCATTTATACAAAATGCAGTAGGCAAACCTCCCCGCCTTTTTATTGCATCGAAACTGTTTGCATGAAAAAAGGTTTTAGTAAAATCTATAAACGGGCTTTGATGGCAACTTAATATATCAAAATATTCTTAACATGGTTTTTTTTAATTTAACAAAAAAAAACAGAAAAAAAATCCATGTAAGAAAAAAGAGGTTGGAAAAACGTTTTCGAACCACCACCAGCAGAATAATCGCATGCTCAAAAAACTCATAAAAACAAACTTTTCTGTTTAAGCTAAAACGGAAAACATGAGGCTTCAGGCTCACTTTTCTTTTGCTATGCTGATATTTAGTATTTATGAAGCATGTTTAAAACCTTTTTGGGGAGTTCAAATAAAAATACCATAAATGCAATGAAAAAGCGAATCAATCTTGTGTGTTTTTAATCCTTCGTTGACAAGCAAGTTTTGTTCGGGACCTTGTTTCTGTTGTCGGCTGTTGTCTAGCCAGCTTATCGTTCTTACGCTCTGAGTAAGCGCTAATTTTATCCTCGCTGACTACTTGGCTCTAGCTCTGCGCCTTAACAAATAATAACATTTCAAAGATTGTTGTCATCTTCTTAACGAGTCAATAAAAGATCATCGAGTTCAAGTGTTATCCGCCTACATTTGGGATTATAGTAACGTGTAAACTTCCTTCAGTTTAAAGATATTTATAATGTTTGGTGTACTGTTAAAAGGATACCCCCAAGCTCCGATCTCATGAGTCGGGACTCTTTTGAGGCACTCCTAAACCATTCAATGTCATCAAGGCTACAAAATCCTTTTTTAATGTCGCTGGATTTTAAAGTGATCCGAGAGCTCGGAGTGACATTAAGAGACTGTGTGTTTCTTGATAAGAAGCAGATAGTTTTAGTCAAAGATTATTTGTTTAAAATCAGATTAAAATGTTTCTAGAATTATACTTTATTCTATGAACAATGAAGCATATACAGTTCTTAGCCTGCGCTTGGGAATGCTCTATGAAACAGAAGCTCCATTTGAAGTTATTTTAAGCCTAAACAAAGGATACACGCTCTCTTGGTTCGTACATAATTAATAGAGCGAAATAGTTAGGAAACTCGGCCAGTTCCTTTGTTATAGGTTATTGTTCGCTATTTCTTTTGTTCGGTGGCCTTGACCGTGCACAAAATACAAAAGGTATTGAAATGCATATGAACAACCAACCAGTAAAAATATTTGTGCTGACACATTGAACAAAGAATGTGCTCTGTCATGGCTCGTTCAATCTAAGGCAAAGCAGCTTTGTACACTCCTTTTGAAGTTTGTTGAGCTTCACAACCAGTTAGTTCTATCAACTATGGTTCGTAGTTTGTACAATATTTAAGCGTTCCTAAAAGAAGCTCAACTATTTACAAACGTTTAGCCGCCTTGGCCTAAAAACAGACAGTCTACCAAAAAAAGCTTACTTGATAAAAGTTTTAAGCAACTTGGATATGTACAAGTGGTTTATTAAATGGATTGGGGACTGAGTGCGGGCCAATTGCTCTACGCTTTTGGCCAACTGATCTCTTTTTGTCCAGGAACTTGAACATGTGAAATATTAGTTCTATTAAGCCTGATTTTCAAGGCATACGCCAAAACAAGCTCCTGCAAAGTTTGCGTCAGTGAAAACGAACATCGAAACAAGTACAAGAGTACTACTTCTGTCTCCGCCATCTTATGTACTTTTGCAGGAAAGAACCTGGAACCTGAAATGAGTGCATTGATTGGTTGATAACTGAAACAATAAACAGTTTTGCGCCTGCTTCATTTTCCGTTTTCACAAGGAAAATGTTGAAGCAAGTGCAAGAAAAGGAAAATTTTCATCCCTGCCCTTGCGTTACTTCTTGTCTTGCTTCAAGACTGTTTTCACAGTGAAATAAGAGCTTGCTTCTTCACTTCTTCTTGCTTCGTTCAAGCGAAGACCATACAGGCTTTGCGCGTTTTTTATATCTAAACGAACCAGATAACTTTGGCTGACACACATTCAGTCATTTTCTGGAAGCTACTGAGCAAATTTTGTCGGTTCAAATTGTTCTTAACATTGTTCTGATTTTCAAATGTCATTTTAAACAAGGGGGGGGGGAGGAGAGAGAGAATGGTATTTACTCCATGCGAGAACGCCACGGCTGCAAGCTTAACCTCGTTAAAACTGAACCAGTCCCATTAATTCGAAGTTTTACAGACCATCATTAAAACTTGCGAAAGTTTGGACCATGTTGTATTTTATTGTTATTATCGTTTATATTATGAGTAATTAGTGTTAGCAAATTTTTTTTGGAAATTCTAACGATAGTACGATCATGGCATTCTTGCAAGGAGTGTATGCCGGAAAAATGCATAAGAGTGTCCAAAACCGACGATTTAAACCCAACAGAGCTACTTTACAGGATATAAACTAGCTGTTCCCTCAGGTAAGGGAAATGCTATCGAGCAAGGCGCGGTTTGGTGTAACATAATCGAAGTCAACTTCAAAAACACTCTCTATCACTTTTAAAATCTCGACACTGCAACATGCACGACGACCGCGGCCAAGAAAGAAAAATTTCTCCTCGATGCACATCAGAGCTTTCATTTTTTTTATATATATAATGTATATATACTTTGCTTGATAAGTTATAACTTTTTAGGAAAAAATGTGTTTTATTTTGTTTTTTTATTTGTGAATGAAAGTTTTGCGTGTGAAAGTAAATGCAGAACAAGTTTGTATTTGTAAAGCAAAGCCTGGGGTTGCTCTGTATACACGGTAATTTGGTTTTTTGGACAAGTTTGACCTTCGGTAATAAAATGCGTTAAACCTATTATTTTAAAGCGCAAAACAAACCAGCTGTCTATAACACTAACAAGTTTGTTGAAGTTTTATTGTTTGGGCTGCGACAAACAAATGGTATCAGTTAAACATAGGATAGTAATGAAGTAACGAGTTACAATTATTTATAATGTAAGAGAAATGTTTCTATACGTGCTTTCAAAGGCTGATCTTTAAATACGTGCTATCAAAGACACTTTAGAAAGCATAACTTATACTGTATTGTATGCTTGACTATATAAGAAAATTGTTGAGTTTTGATCAACGAAAAATTCAGTTAGCGAAAGAACCGCGCTTTAGCTGTCAATTTGTGGCTAATATTGAAGTTGAGCTGCTTTAATATTGATGTCTGAAACTTGCATAAAAATATAAACAAAGTCTTTTAAGCGGAGAACAATTAACGAAATGTATTTACAAATCCTTCCTGCAAGATTAACTCAAAGGCAAACGTTATCCAACTTCACAACAAAATCTAAACACATTGCTATCACAACATTAACAACACCAAACTTTTTTCATGTTGCCACATAAATAAAAAAGGTAAAAAGAAAAAAGTACTTACAAGAATTCACTGCTAAAGAAACAGTTACCCATGCTTTGTTGTACAGGTATACAGAGAGATACATCTGTAATAATCAGCTGGTAATAATTTAAAACATGAAGACTAATGAAATACAAATAGTAATAAGAATTAAAAACCAACTGCAGGTACTTTGTTCCAGCTTTTGTAAATATGTATTGCTGCCATACAACTATATAGTATTGTGTTTGTAGTCATGATAACAGTTTATTCCATTTACAATAACGAAACACTAAAGCTCCTCTCCCTTTTGCTATATTTAGTTTGATCGTTGATATGTTATCTAGTTTAAATAAGAACTTAAGAAGATGGTAAGATTGGGTACGGTTTTATTTTTCTTGCTCTGCAGAAATATATCATTATATGACTCGCTTTCCTATTGGAATTAACTGGCTAATCAGTTTGAAGTTCTTGTTTGCAAAAATGCCACGTAGAATATATAAGTATTTCTTAAGTGAGATCAGTATTCTATTAGGCTTTAATTTAAACAACGTCATTCGTGGGGAGGGTTGAATAGCAAAATTTTTGCATAGCAATGCCGCCTTTCATTTTCAAGGCAGCGCTGGGGCGAAGTGAAAAAAACAATACCGGAAACCAAGTGTATTATTTTTACAAAGAAAAATCGCTCTCCTTATCTCCCGCTAAGACTTACAATCGTGGGAATTTCGCAAGCAGTTGAAAGATTTGTTTTATTAGAAGGCTGGGTCAAATTAGAACTGTGAAATTATTATTTCAAAGTAAGGTCAAAGGGAAAGCTGTCAGGAAAGATTTCTTGGTAATGTTAAATCCTTTTGTTCTTGACCTTTTTAAAAGAGCGTGTGAAAGAATTACCTCAACTATTGATCTGAATGGGGTAAAAAATTACTGATATGAAAAAAGCGTATTCCTTTGCTTGATCTTCTAAGAAATGCTATGCTGTCAATTTCAAACTTCTTCGGGGAGAAATTTTGAAGCTGATGTCCGAGATACCGGGCTTTATTTATACTACTGAAAACTAAGCTAGTTGAAGAACATTACGTCTTGAAAGCTGATACAAATCACAATTAAACGATCTTTCAATCGGTGATAAAACAAGTTGACAGTTTAAGAACCTTGATAAATGACTCAATTTTGGCAGGAAGGTGGCCAAAATCTATTGTAGTTGTCGGAAATATGAATTTGTTTGTATCGGTAAACCGACACTTTTGAAAGTGATAATAGATAATTCGCACAAGTACTATAACATAGCTGAACAGAAGTGAAGCCAATTCAATTCGAAAAACATACCATATCAACCAGTTTGCTCTGACGAAGGGCTAACACTCGAAACGTCAGCTTTATACACCAAACCTTACGGCGAAAAAACATACCATATCAACCAGTTTGCTCTGACGAAGGGCTAACGCTCGAAACGTCAGCCTTACACCAAACCTTACGGCGAAAAACATACCATATCAACCAGTTTGCTCTGACGAAGGGCTAACGCTCGAAACGTCAGCTTTACACCAAACCTTACGACGAAAAACATACCATATCAACCAGTTTGCTCTAACGAAGGGCTAACGCTCAAAACGTCAGCTTTACACCAAACCTTACGGCGAAAAACACACCATCTCAACCAGTTTGCTCTGACGAAGGGCTAACGCTCGAAACGTCAGCCTTACACCAAACCTTACGGCGAAAAACACACCATCTCAAAACCAGTTTGCTCTGACGAAGGGCTAACGCTCGAAACGTCAGCCTTACACCAAACCTTACGGCGAAAAACACACCATCTCAAAACCAGTTTGCTCTGACGAAGGGCTAACGCTCGAAACGTCAGCCTTACACCAAACCTTACGGCGAAAAACATACCATATCAGCCGTTATACGAAGACTGTTTTATAATATTCCTAAATAGCAATTTAAAACAAAAGGTATCTCTTTACTTGTGAAGCATACACTGATACGGTAATTTTACACAGGCTACGCTTAGTGGCCCTAATTTGAGCAGTTAAAGAAAAGTTTAACAGTCACAGATATTACGATTACATTTTGCCAAGCCATACTCTTATATCAAATGGCTCTAACGAGGGCCACTGTGTTATCAGTGATTCTTATTACTGTCATGTGTTTCACTGACCCTCTTTAAATAAAGTCGTCCATTCCATTCCATTCCAAAACAATTTTAAACATTGAATAACCCGGTAGCGTGTAGAAAGAGAAAACAAAGATATATCAATATATATATTCTTCAAACGAACTCAATTTATCGAGCTCTTTCCTTGCTTAGGCACACGAACTTTCGCAACAGTTGGGGAGCAAGATGATTCAAATTTTGATCCGCAACATTCGCCGATTTCTTGGATTTTTGAAACTTTAATTTATGTTGATTTTCTAAAGTTTTTACAAAAACCTATTTACAGTATTTTAAACGCTAAAACTAGGAATATAACCTCAGGAAATAGAATGGATTTTAGAGCATTTGTTAAGGTTTATTGCACCTTGTGTTTCTCTCTCACACAACATCTTGTCCTTCGTCATCCTCTCCCTCATAACACCCTGTGTCTCATCATCTTCTCTCTCATAACACCCTGTGTCTGGTCATCCTCTCCCTCATAACACCCTGTGTCTGGTCATCCTCTCCCTCATAACACCCTGTATCTCATCATCTTCTCTCTCATAACACCCTGTGTCTCATCATCTTCTCTCTCATAACTCCCTGTGTCTCGTCATCCTCTCCCTCATAACACCCTGTGTCTGGTCATCCTCTCCCTCATAACACCCTGTGTCTCGTCATCTACTCTCTCATAACACCCTGTGTCTCGTCATCTTCTCTGTCATAACACCCTGTGTCTCGTCATTTCCTCTCTCATAACACCTTGTGTCTCGTCGTTATATCTCCCATAACACTCTGTGTCTCATCATCTTTCTTCTCATAACACCCTGTGTCTCGTCTTCTTCTCTGTCATAACACCCTGTTTCTCGTCATTTCCTCTCTCATAACACCCTGTGTCTCATCATCTTTCCTCTCATAACACCCTGTGTCTCGTCATCTTCTCTCTCATGACATCCTGTTTCTGGTCATCTTCTCTCATAACACCCCGTGTTTCGTCATCCTCTCTTGTAACACCTTTTGTCTCGTCTTCTCCTTACTCATAAAACCCTGTCCGTTTTTTTGCCATCCTCCCTTTAGCTCATAACACCTAGTGTTTTGCGGCCATTCTCTCTCGCAAATCATCTTGTTTTTCGCCAACCTCCCTCTCATAATACCCTATGTCGGTGTTTCGTCATCCTCTCTTTCATAAGATCCTATGTTTCTCATAACACCACGTCTTTCGTCTTTTTTCCAGCTCCCCTTACTTCAACTAGCCCTGCCTCCCCTCCCCTCCCCTCCCCTCCCCTCTTCCTCACCAACTACAACTCTCCCACCCCATCCTCCTCTTCTCTCCGGTTAGCATGTCGACATCGTTACTTCTACTACAATAATACTAGATTTGGTTTGCCCAATTCAAGCTTAAGCTATTGATAGCAGACTGTTAGCAGTAATTAATCGATCGATCAATTCCATTAATACGAAACTTTCTATTTATTTCAAAGTAAAAAAAAGTTTGGTTATAGTTTAAATGAGACCGAAAGCAGATTCCGGTCATAACTCAAATGTACGAGAAACTCGTCAAATTTGCAAGGAATTTCAAAACAACCAGACTATAGTTTATGCTTTGTCTGGTAATGTCTATGGAATCCCACGACTATTTGACTCGAAGAGCTATAGCGCTAACAATAAAGCCTTCAGGAGTTACGACATATGATAAATTACTACAACGCGTTCTTAAAACATTTCAGTTAAATGGACCAAGTAAGACGTTAATTAAGTAAGGTGTTTTAAAAAATATTATTAGAAAAGTTATTAGAAAGGCGTATCGACTCTGATCACGATTAAGTACGTTGCACGTTTAATTTTTCATTTTGATAAGAACTAATTGAAGAACAACGTAAGCTGGTTCTTTTCGGATGCTTGGTCCAGCGACTCCTTTCAACGCCATTTCTCAGTTTGCCTAACGTTTTGATAAGGTCGCGACTTGTATGGATGATACTGTTACACGTGAGAGAAATAACCAGAATTCTTATATGACACATGTCATCGGCGTGTACGAGGTTACTCATTTTTTTAAAAACTTTTAAAAGTATGATAGAGGTGCAATTGGTAGCATTTTGACCGTGGGTTTTTGTAACGTAAATGCTCCATTATTTTCCCATTATAAAAGATGTCTGCCGCAACTTTTGTTTTTAGGGACAACGCAGTGAGCAAAGCTTTAGATAAAACTGTCGATTTATCTAAGGGAGCCTCTCGAGGTATCTTAATCCTGTATCCCCACACTCAATTAACCTTATCTAATTGAGAGAGCATAGCAGAGTTCTTAACTAAAGGCCAGAACTGAAATCGAACTCTCGAGTTTATCTTTAGTCAGTTTTGTGTCACAACCGATTATCTAAGAAAGGAAAAAGTTGTGTTGAGTCATCAGATACGATAAGAACAATCTTAAAGCGAAAATATCGTATTTTTTTTTATTCAGTCTTAAATGTAACAGGGCTTATTTCCTACGCTGTTAAAACAAACGTTTTATTTTATGTGACGTTGCTATGTATTCTTAACAGTTTTATATATAAGTGTATTTTGAATCAAAATTAGGCAAATGTTTTTTTCGCGCAGTTGTGATTAGTAAAGACTCGATTAAGGTAGTAATGTTTGTCAATGGATGCCTAAGAGAGTTTCTAAAAGCGGAAACATCTACTTTTTGGCAAAGTGTACAAATCAAGATGAAAAACTGCGTATTTTTTTCTTTAGTTCTAATATACACGCTTTGTTTGTAATTGCAAACTTTATAAGATATAAGACTTGCTTCAAAATTTTTAAAAAGGACTCTTCCACGGCACTGCACAAGCGCGAGCTCGGATGACATCCATTATTATCTCATAACCAACAGAAACCAAAAAAATAGAACACCCGGGAAATTTGTCCTAACCTCGATCGACCTTAAGACTAATCAAGCTAAGATAAAGCTCAGTATTTTATTGAATGAAAGTCCACAGATAACATTGTTACGTTTACGAAGATAACATTGTTGCTTTTACGATAACTTTCAATCAAAATTGAAGTTTTCTCTCTGTCCAGCACCTCGGAAAACACAGCTTTCAACTCAACGGTGCTCGAACAAACAGTAACATTTCGGTTTCCAACACTGCTATATTGTTTCAAAGGCTTAATCCAGGGTTGTGGAATATTCTAGAAATGAAAACAATTTAAGAACAATTTGAGGCTGAAATCCCGAAAAATTTAAGAACAGTCCAGTCTTAGCTAAATTGTGCTGGTTCTTATAAAAAAAAAACGTGTATATCTTCAAACAAAAATTGGGCATGTATTCTTTTCGCACATTTGTGATTAGTAAAGTCGATGAAACAGTTTAATGGCTGCTTTCAAGAGTGTCAGCCTAAAACTTAAAATCAGAAACATCTACTTTTTTAAAAACTTTATAAGTTCTGATGAGAAATAAGAACAGGAGCCCGGATTTTAGCCAAATTCTAAGAATAAGCTAAGAACAAACTTAGGCTGACCTTATTCGATGTCTTAAAGTCTTTTCTAGAAAATTCCTTCCTACAGCTTTTTCAGACTGACCTACAGAGTAAAACACACATTTTCAAATAACTTATAACTTAATCAATAGGCAATACAAGAAAATTTTAACGATTATGCCCAGAAAAAAACCCGCTATAAATTTATGCTGATGGGAGGATCAAAATCTTTATGCGTAGTTTAAGATTAAACGCGTATATTTTACAAACTTTATTCGTTGTTTAATGTTGCTTTTATGATCTTCTAAAATAAGAACACATTAAGAACATTTCGGCCTGAAAACTGCGAAAATTTAAGAAAAGCCAGCCTCGTTTAGAATTTTTTGCATGGCTCTCATAAAAGAGGGTAATTTTTTATACGACTTTTCAAAGCGAAAAATTTCTCAATGAGCCCCGAGCTAGAGAACTTTTGTCGAGACCTTTTGTACAGTGCCACAGTTGGATAATAACTTCCAGGGGCATTTTTGGAAATTGAAACCGACCGCAGTACCGCGAAACGTGCCGAAAAATTTTCTCGAATGTGTTACAGATACCAGACACGGCAGGAGAAGGCTGTTTGAGAAAGGGCATTATTTTCTCACGCTTCTTGACGCGCGTCAGCAACTTACGAACTAATTTAAGGCATTTTTCCCGTATTGTCACAGATACATTTATAATCCGGATGATTTAAAGAGATGAGTTAAGATAAATTAAATGTTGAAAGCTAAACAGATATATTTAAACCGGCATCAAATCAAAAATACACTTAAGTTATTGACAGGGTATTTCTATCAGTTGGGCTGGGCGTGAAAGCGCCTGCTGAGACTGCTGTCTGTTACAAATGTTGAGAGCAGTGCTAACAGAACTAGGTGAAAAACACTCAAGCATTCTATCAACCACAAAAGTGTACAGTTATTTCCCGGTTAAGACACTTGTACTCGTCATAGCCGCCAGGGAAAAACAAAACATGTACACAGCAACAATCTTTGTGCCGAAATCTGTAATTTAACACCAGTTATGCAGTTGCACTAGAGAATAGAGTTAAAACTTCAACTTCAAGTACTTGTATTTTTGTGTTTCAGTAGAGCAGCATGTTTTCATTTTCGTACCCTATGAGTCCGATATTTCCTCGCTCAAAATATATATTCCCACATCCCCAATTTAAATTTCTACACACTGTCAGTTTATGCAAAGTGAGTTACCAGATTCCGCTCATTTTCGGTAAGAAGTTTTGAACAAATTGCTGGCGGCGTACCGGTATAGTTGACAATTGTCATCGAGTTGCGGTGTGTCCGTCAGCTCAATTTACCGCTGCAGAATGAAGAAGCTTTGAGTTTGTAGCAGCTGATCAAAGCCTGCCAAACTGCACAGTTTCTTTTGTACACAAATGCAAAGAAACTCTGGTTCAACAGTGCTTTAAGTTTTGTAGCAGGCTCGTTTAAATTTAAAATGTACCTTACCAACATTCTGTCACGAACATATGTTATCATTAAATTCATAAAATATATTTGCAAGTGTTTACGCTGTGTACCGCTTTTCAGCTAGTAAGAGCAGACTTTGCATTAAGAAAATGAGGCTAACAAACAAGTTCAGAGAAAAACTAAACCAGGTTTACGTTCTGGCTGAGATCCATAAAATCTAAAACTCTCAAATGGGCTTGCTATTACTATTTTTAAAAAACATGAGGGATATTATAAACACTTCGACTTTTGAGGCTTGGCAAATGTTACAACATTCTGAGTTGATTGTAAAAGAGAGTGTGCAGGCCTTCAGTTTTAGAGTGACAAAAGAAAAGAAAATTTCCCAGAACGAGAAATTTCTGAGTCCTCCCTTAAGTAGATTCGTAACTGACACTTGCGTTGCAAGCGCTTGAGGCATTTAAATAGCAAACACTATTAGGGTTTTACTTGCCGCCAAACTAATTTTGGAAACATATCTAATTGTCTGTCTTATGACACCCGGAAACCAAACGAAAACCGCCACCTTTACTGAATACTTTCAAACATTAAAATAAATGATCTTCTGCTAGCAATTTATGATGTCGGTTAGCTATCTATGAAAAGCAGGGCAGTATCTGTAAAACGCGCCCGTTAGTGGAGTCTTCTCCTTTTATCAGCGCCCTGTATCATATCATTGCATGAGTCGAACATCATTTATAGTCATTATATACACGCGCTAGCAGATTTCATTATCAGGACACTCTGGGCTGTTTAAAGTAAGATAAATGCACTTGACAGCTAAACACTGGTGACAGTTTAAAAGTACGTTACTGTTCGTCCGACCGTTTTCGGATCGATTAAAATATAATCAAGAAATAAGTTTTTGAACAAAAATCATTGCACGGTTTCAAAGTCTTCAATTTGTTTTATCAACTCGTTGGTTAGTCATGTAGCAAACCGCTTGAATCAGTCGAAAGGAAGAATGGTAATTATTTGTTTATTAAAACTCAGCTACCACATAAATAGCTTTCCAAAGCCACCATCAAAGTGGTTACGTAAGCATCTGTTGCAGGGGGGAAGGGGTGGGGGAAGAGCGGTACTCCCCAATGTAAGCCGTATGCAGGGACGTGCCACCCCTCAGTGTAAACTCTTTCGATTCAGAGCATACCATTTTTAGATTCTCGAAAGTTCATCATAAGCAGAGTCTGGAAATTACAAGATTTAGCGAATAAACATGTGAAATTTGAGCTCAAAATCACTGAAGTAGGGTCGAACTTCCAAGAGCTTTTCTCATAAACAGGGTCAGAGTTTGAATTTCCAGGCAGAACTCCCCAACCCAAACTTAGGTTGAATATCCCCCGGGCATCTATTGCATCTTTATCAAGCCTCTTTCAAACAACAGAAACTCGTAAAGTACATTTAAGCCCAGTTTTTTACGAGCAATTTTCCTGCGTCTACATTAAAGTGTAACCACGTATTTTTAATAATGGAGCTTTTTCTCGATGCAAGTCGTTTTTTTTAAACTCAAAGACTCAGGTGACTAAACAGTTGACATAACTTACACCTTCAGCCTTATGTTGTTCTAAAACTGTTCTTGTTTTATGCACAAAACCTTGTTCTAGTTGAAATACTGTGTTTTTTGAGTGTCTGAGAGAGAGCTTGAACCTGGAATTGTTCCTAAAATACTCACAAGTCAGATTTTTACAAAGTTTTTTCTCTAAAAATTGGGTGCTTGCAGTTTAATTTATTTCGGCTTCCCACTTATTTCTGCGATAAAATACTAAGTGAATTATGGTGCAGTTATTTTCACAATAACTATACTGGTTTATTTGGGCCACAACTCAGAGAACAAAATTCAACTTCAAGAGTTTGTAAGATTTCGAAACCACTGTTGAATCTCGATCGTCGACCGTTCACGTTTAACATTCAGCACACTTTCCAAAACTTTTCCGAAAATTTCGAAAAATTTCCGAAAATTTTCTAAAAAATTTTAAAGGTTCTTAGGCACTTCCGAACTGAGGTTTTCGTCGAGTTCCTGAAGATTTAGGCATTGGATAATTTAGTTATACAATACTTTATCGTGGATACCATGGAAAATTACCCTTGTCTCTTGAGTTTTCTTCGTATATACACACAAGCCTTTACTTTGATGACGCGTGGCGTATTCCATGGTATCACACTCAACAGCGATGCATAACTACTATATATTGACTGACTTGCTGGTTGCGCACACTTTAAAACGAAAACAGAAACGCGTCTTGAACTTTGATATTAAATCGGTTTTTCGACCTACCTTCCTCTCGCAGTAGAGATATCTGCACGCTGCAAAGACCAGATCCGAGCAAGAAGTTGGAGAGAGGCACTCTGTTGAAACCGGCATAAACGAAATGCTCCTGTGGGCCATAAAAGGCAGGTTGCCCTGATAGCGTATACAGAAAGGGACTTTTAAGCGTATTAAACTGATGTCCATCCTTGTGGCCTGATCTCTGTCTGTTCTGTGTTTTCCAACGAATCATTTCATCTCCCACTTCAATTGTCAAGTTTGTTCCGACATCAACTAAATTATCTGTCACACGAATAAGAGTGTGTCCGTTTGTTGAATTTCCCCGGAAACCGGGTTGCAAGTTTCCATAGACACGAAACTGCTTATTAAAAATTTGTGCTCCGGCGCAGTTGCTGGTGTAGTGATGGTTTTGACCAAATCCATAGCTTTTAAGAGAGTCAGCAATGTTAAGCGTCCACAGTTTAGGTTGTTCACCATACACGAACTTAAATCTTGCTTTTTTAAAAGGTCCATCGAAATCAAGCCTTACCAAGGCTCGACCATCACATTTGCCAGGTCGACTCGGCTTTGAGGTTTCGAGCAGTTTGATGTATGGATTACCATGCAGCCCAGATGCCGTGCCGTGCTTCAAGTCAACCTCTACATCTGATCGTGCCACGCACTCTAAAACTGAATTCAGAATCAACATCTGTAAAAATGACGTTTATTGAGGCATGTCGTGATATATATATTACTGTTTACGTGGGACGACGCAAAGAAAAGAATATCTAAGAGTTGTCATCACTAGAAAATAAGAAAACACACTTAAATTTGTATGAACTGTTTTTCTTTACCGTTTGTACAGTGATCAACATCGCTTAATAAGAAAAGTTCGTACTCAAGAGGAGCACAATTCTGCATCCGCTTGAAGCTGTGAAAATGTTGATAAATCTACGGCCTGTTGTCATCATCAAATTTGACATTTAAAGTAAAACAAAACAAACTATAATTTCGAAAATTTCAAACCTTTGTACGTGAAGAGGAGAAGAGAAAACAGCTTCCGAGGTTTCGGCGCGTACATCGAGTAGGACAGCTCTTTGTGGCTTAATTAGATGATAAAAACAAGACTTTGGGCTCTGGCCCAGTTCTGAAACAGTTCAAACAGCGACGAATGAAAAGTTCTGACACTGCAGTATTTGTAAGTGGCGTGTTTCCTTCATACGCGCGGACCGCTGTCTCTGTCGACAGAATTACCAAACGAAATCGTGAAATATTCGTCGAAGTTCCGTCATATCATCTACTGCTCGTTATCCTGAGAACGTCTGGTGAATATAAAGCTTCATCGGGGCTAAGTGCCATAAAAAATGATTAAGCACTGATTTCTGCAGATGTCTTGAATAGACCTTGCAATCACTTATCGCCTTTGTCACCGCAGGGAGGAAAGCGTTTGTCCTACTCTGTAATTATGTGCAGACAAGGAATTGTTTACTTTGGAAAGACAAGATCAAGTGACAGAAAAATCTCGGGCAAAGATAGCTATAAATATCCTACAAGAATGACCAGGTTCTCTCCAAACGCGCCCGTGAGTTTCTCGGCTATCTTAAAAAGAAAGAAATATTTCCTGCATAGAGTTGAAAGGAGGAAATTCCATGCCAAAAGTTGAACACCCCAGCATATCCGGCAAACACATAAAGGTGATAAAAATCTGATAGCGTTTTCACTTCTCACGCCCATCGCTTAGGAGACTGCAGCCAGAAATTCCTTTCACAGAAATGTTTTCCTAGCCTAAGAATAAACAAAACTGTTCACTTTGGTTTTGAGAAACATGTAGGAGACAGAGTTCTGTTTCCGGCAGCTAGATAATTACAAAGTTATTTTAACTGTTCAACACCGAGTGGTTTCAGTTTGAGTTTTTTAAAAACTATTAAACACACTGTCTCACTGTTCATCAGTTGGAACCGAGGCTATAAATGGATCGCCATGATATAAGAATGGTATGGTTTGACAATCTTCATAAATGGGTCTCACTTCAATTGTTTCACTACTCAACTCTAGGACCGGAATGACATTTCCCAAGCAGTTGTACAAATGTATCCTGGTGTACTGATTTCCAACTTAAGCTGTTTTTTTCTGTTTTTCGAAAAAAACAGTTTGAAAGCCCGTATTCCGTAACAAACACAATGAGCAGCCAAATGTAGTTTTAAATTTTCCTCTTTACTGAATATCATATAACTCGTTATCAAAGTTTGTATTGCCAGGGAACAAAAAGGAATCACAGGGATGTAATTAAGACAAATCTACAGACAAACATACACATGTAGATAAACAGACAGACAGTAATAATAATAGCAACAATAAGCTTTATTGGCATGACTGTGGCTAAAGCTGTAAGATAAATAGTAATAATAATATTAATAATAATAATAAATATTAATAATAAAATGATAATGATAATGATAATAATTAATGACAATGATAAACAATGACAAAGATAGTGATAGTGACAATGATAATGATATTCACAATGATAATTGTAATGATAATGGTGATGATAATGACAATGATAATTATGTTATTGACAACGATAAAGATAGTGATGATGATAATGATAACGGTAACGATAACGATAACGATTGCGATAACGATAATGATAATGATAATGGTAATGGTAACGGTAACGGTAACGATAGTGATAGTGATAGTGATAGTGATAGTGAAAGTGAAAGTGAAAGTGATAATGATAATGGTAATGATAATGATAGTAAATTAAAAATAATAATGGTGGTGGTGACAAGTTCAAAAACCCATCCTTCAAGTAAAACTAAACAAACATTTTTTCACCTAACCAATTTCTCTTCAACCCCAACAACAAATGATGACCGTTCCCTTAATCGATTTGCAACAGCGAACTTTTCCTTGTGTGAAATTTGCTCTAACATTTTGACTTGAATTAGCCAATCACCGATCACCTGTTATGGCTGGTTCTAGAAAGTTCTAAGATTTTGAGCAGACAAGTGAAGAACTCGAGTCAAAAAATCTAAAACGAGTTTGTAAATATGCCGGCGCGACTTTAATATACACACAGTGCTGAAGTTAGCAAAGTTACAATTGATAGCAGAAAGTCAAATCTGACGAACTTGGAATTTCGAGAATGGAAAAACAACGCGATGAATTTCACTCTCAAAAACGATTCCGCAAAAATAAGTTACATAGTCATTTTGAGAATCGAAATTTTTGAGCTTCCGAGTGATATATAGGTTTATGGGTATCTGCCGCATATCAACGGAGCTACGGACCGATAACTAAAAACACCGCTCAAGGTGTTCAGTAATCTTTACAAAGATGTTGTCTAGGTGCAAAAATGTAGCTTTATTGAAAATGTTTGCCAAAACTCAAAAAATTTAAGAACGTTTTTACTCCAACCCCATTTAGGCAGGGTGATTGTGCTACCGAACAACTGAATTAAAAAAAAGAACTAGCTATCGAGCCCGAGCCTCAGCTTGTTCTTAAACTGTTCTTAAAAAAATAAGCGTGTAGTTAAATAAATCAATGAGCACATACAGATTTTGGAAGTTTCAATAGCATTTAACAACTTGCAGATTTCATAAAGTTTTTGAACAAACTTTCGTGTTTTGAGCAGCTTGTGATTTTTGTTGAGCGACAACAACAACAACAAAAGTGTTTCTTTGCAACACAATACTTTATTCACTTTTCTCGGCTGTTATTAAGTTATATATAGATCACTATAAATAGGTTTATTTTTATATATACATGGAAAGAGAAGATAAACAAGATAAATATAGTGGAGTACTTAGAAATGTCTAGTGTCTAATGCAACCATAGATTTTCTAGTTGGAGACCAGGCATGGGGATTTCTTTGGAGGCAAATGGGGAAAAAACGATATATTTCTAATAGATTGTTTTGGAGGGATCGAACGGATATTTATCATGGTATATGAAACTGTTTCGTGAGTAGATATTTTTTGACTTCCTTACCTTTATCAGATGTTTAGCTGTCGCAAGATAAAGCATACTGCAAACAGTGTCGTGTTTCTTGTGATACAAGCCCTGTTTTTACAATGAAATTGTACCTACATCTGATGTATAGCTCTCGCAGAATATAGTACAGTGCCTATATTGCAAACAGTGTCGTGTTTCTCCGGTGATACAACCGGTGATAGAAACTGTTTTTTCAATGGATTACTACGTATATCTGCTGTTTAGCTGTCGCAGAATATAATACAGCGCCTATATTCCTGGTAGGTATGTTGGGGACCCCGGGTAGGTGGGGGATCACGGGTAGGTGGGGGACCACGGGTAGGTAGGGTAATCCGGCGAGGTGGGGTAACCCGCCTGTTCAAATGATCCCCCTTTTTATCTTGATCATAATTCTGTTTTTAAAATTAGTTTTCATTGAATCTAGATTTAGATATACCACACGGCTTTTCTGAAAAGCAGTTTATCTGATAGTAAATTACCGTGATTAACCCTATTCCGCCTGGGGGGGGGGGGGGGGGCTTTTGTTGCCCGCGCCAACTTCAATTA